>APFE031515238.1:198598-218598 GCA_000404065.3 Pinus taeda
ATTGATAGGCAAACATAAATCTTCACACAGATCCTCAACATGAGATGGTTCATATGCCTCTTCACGCTCTCGTTGACGTTTTTCCTGGGCAATCATTCAATTTTAACTATTAGACCACTGGTTCTCCATTTTGACAAATCAACTTTGCTGCATGACTCTCACATTCCTTTCTAGAGATTCTTCTTGTTGTGTCGACCTCCTGTTTGAATCGATATCTTCTCTAATTCATAACTTCAAAAAATCTACATGCAATCCATCAAATTGCTCAAACCCAGCCACAAAATTTGCATGCAATCATTAAATTACTTAAATTGGAATATTGTTGTTTCTGGTTAGATAGATTTGTGCGATTACTTTTGGAAGTTTCCTACTAACAAGAATTTGAAAACCGACTTCTCATCTCCTGATCGAATATGCAATAACAATATGCAGATGGGTCCAAAATATTGTATGTGACTCACTGATTGTGAGCCTAATTGATTTACAGATTTTAAATATCCCAGGATTTTTTGTCTTTTGAATCTTTAAAGAATCTTGATTCACCGTTTTTGTAGGATGTTAATTTTCTCATGAAGCGCACCATCCATTAGGTGCGCGGGTTTCAGCTTAATGACTTGTAGACTAGTGAGGATAATTAAAGTTTCCTGATCAACAAGATCCACCATGGCTTTATCTATAATCATTTCATGAGTTTTATGGAAGGTTTCTAGGGGATTGAAAGCATGCACAACCCGATGCAAAAGCTTTATTGTTCAGCCACTTTTCATATACACCATTATCTTGACAACATTTCTAGCAGCAGTAGTGACAGTTGCATTGGTAAGCCCTGAGTTGGTATTCACTTTGCATTTGTCACCGTTTATAGAATTCTCTCTAGCGTGCGATGACCTTCAAGGGAACTATTTTAATCGAGGAGATGTCATATTCCATCCTGCTCATATGGTCGGGAGATCAACCGTGGATTTCCTGATTCCTCCTATCTTTGCAGCCCTAGTTGTGGCAGCTTCAACCTTCTTTGTCCATGTTGGGGGCCTCTGAGAAATCTGATAAAGTAGCAATTTGTGACTGTATAGTCAAGATCCCCAATCTGAGCTTTTTGTTTGTTGGTTTTGGATGATTGAAGTGTCATGTAGAGTGCAAGGACCTTAAGGTCCTACCATGTGTAGGTGAGATATGCTTTAAATTCTTTCATAGGTAGTTTTTCCATATTAGGTGAGTTGGTAATGCCACTTGCTTTACTTTTTTTAAATTTTGTTACTGGTTTATAAAAGGAAGTGTCCCTACCTATATAAATGTATTGTGTGTCTTATTTGTGTGGCCACCTTATAGTGTATTTGCGGGCACCATAGACTAAGAAAAAGCTTCTTCGTTGACATAGACTGAAGAGAATAATTTCGAAGATGAGTCGTGCCAATGATTATAGATTTTGAATTCAGAGTTAGTCAATTAAGGAGAAGAATTAAATTATGAGACCGAGGATGGAGTGATTAATTTTCCATACAATCTTGTAAAACCTCCCCTGTCATGAAGTAATCAGTTTAGAAAAGGTTAAGAACAAATCTTGAAAATGTTTGTTCGTAATTAAGGTCAAGCCAAATAGTTTTTTATCAAAAATTTCTTCCTTAAAAAGATCACAAATTTCTTTCCTAAAGATTGATTTTGAATTGTTTATTTGCAGATTTGGCTTGTTTGAAGAAATGATTCCGGCATATTCCTAGCCAAGGTTTTTTTTATTTTTTAATTATATTATATTAATATATATATATATTATATAATAGATATATTTTTTTAAATTTTGAAAATAAATCAATTATATTTTATTGATTCTTCTGATCACTCAAAGCGTAGGAAGAGAGCATACTAACATATTATTTTTTTATTTATTTTTGGTTAGGCATGGATGTAATTATTTATGAGAAACGATGATGATTTTTCTATTATTTTTATTTTGTATAAAAAGCAAGAGTAAAAGAAAACTCTACTAGATCTGGTTTTATTTTGTTAATCTATTCTATGTAAACTTGAATTTTTTTTTTCTTAGGTAAAAGAATGCTTCCAGTGAAGCCATCTACAGACTAAAAAATCAAAATGCTCGCATATAAATTTAAAATTCTTAACTGATTGTTTGCAAGGACGTGAGTAACCTGTTTGATCCTTGGATTTGGCGCAAGGTTCTTTTGAAACCAGTCTTTGATATTATCCTTGCTCTCCAAAATGTACCTATTTAACATCTTCAAATTTTTCTTGTGTAGATGAGCTAGTAAGAAATGGGGGGTTTAATAAAACTGAATTTGAAACTAACTAATTATGAAACTAAATCAAAAAGCTCAAACTTGACCTCCTTTAGAAGGGCTTGCTCTCACTAGGTTTCACAAGTTAGTTCATAAAGAGAAATTTCAATAAAAATAACTTCCTAAGTCTATCCCTAAATCATCCTCCCTAGAAACGACACCAAAATGTTTGTTCTAAAATGCGATGCAAATTAGAATTTCATTTACTATCAATCCGGTTAAGTAAACTTCAAGGATTATCCAATATATATGGACTTAGAGACAAACTAAACTAAGCTAGGTGAAGAAATGCCAAAGCTCCCTTATAGGAGGTCTTTCATTGGGATCTCCAAAACCTATTTAGACATCTAAGAGAATGAAATCTAAAGACATTGTGATAGGTGTAATAAATATTAAAGCTCCCTTATGGAAGATTGTTCATTAATATTTCCAACATCATAATCAGCAAACTATTTAGACTGATGAAATTAAATCACTTAAACATAATTCTAATTGATTGCATGAAATATTAAAGCTCTCTTACAAGAGACTATTCATTTATATCTCAAGCATATGAATCAGAAACTTAAACTAATGAAATCAAACATTAAATAACAAATCAGATTCATTGAAGGAAACATTAATACTTTATTACGAAAGGTCATTCGTTAATATTCCAAACATATGAACCCAATAATTTAATCTAATGAAATTCACAAAGAAACATAAAATAAAAGCCTACTAAAATAAAAGTGTACTTGTTAGGCAGTGGGGATTCTTCCAAGGCCTCACAAGCACACCAAAAGAGAATTCAAATGTAGAGGATCAAAGAAGCTTTGTTTTATTCAACATCAATTGCAAATTGCAATTACAACCATTGCAATGATTCTCCAATCTAACTTCTCATTACCAACCTATAAGATACTAAGATTACAAAATGAAGATTACAAATGAAGGAGATAACACTCCTATTTATAAAAAAGCTATGATAACAAACTGATAAATGTAAATCCACTATTCCCTCCTTTGACCCACATATTTCTCAACCAATGGTGACACATAACCCTATCCTCCATGATCTCTTCCATGAGGTCCATGATCTTCTCCATGAGGTCCGTGATCTCCTCAAATTCAAATTTGAACATAAACTGCCACATAAAGATGCCTTGGAAGCTTCCTTTGTACCTACACATGTCAACAAACTCATTCTAATTGTTAGGTATAGGTATATGGAGATTATTTTCTAAAGTTTGACCATAAATTCTGTTAAAAATACTAAGAATTAATAATGTTTTGGAAAACACAACGGTAACCCATATAATGATGAAAGTGAAGCTGATGTGGTCACATGATGGTGGAATAGAGGTGAGAAAATGTGTGAATGGAGTGAAAGTGGACGTATTTTAAGGATAATTCCTAGGCCCAACAAGCCCAGTGCTCCCTTTCTATCCAGCTTAAAACCATTTTCACTCTGATAGATATCTGCAAAATTACATGAAAAAACACATGAAATTAGCAATGAGAAAGATTTTGGTAGAAAAATAACTCAAAACTCATTTTTTGGAACCCTTACTATGCCCATCGCATTGTTCATTCCTTAATAGACTTTCCCATCATAGTTACCCTCCCTAGTAAGTGCATTGGTTCACATTGATCAGTGTAAGCATAGTTGACCCATCACACCTCTCAATATAAGAAGAGTGCAGTGGGCCTATGGAAAATTCTAAGTGCCAAAAATTCAAAAATATTCTTAAAAAATGCATCAAGCAAAAAATTGAAACTGCGAAAATGAAGAGAAAGGATAGACCTCTTAACTGGAACTAACATTATTGGAAATGGTTCACTGGATTGGCCACAATTACCTACTAGATATTCAAGGTAAATATCCACTCAAAACTCTCTCAAATTGGTAAAATGACAATGGTAAGAAATAAAATTACTTTTTTCACTTTTATGGTCAAAATAAGTCATTATTTTAATAGTTTTTTATGTTTTTGACCTAATTTTACCATATATTTTGTATTTTTGACGTTTTTATGGTGCTCTGAGTAGGTTAAATGTTAAATGAAAGACGTAATGTAGGTTACATTTAAAATCCAAGTAATTTTTGCTGAATGAGTATACTTTTATCGCTTTTTTGGGCTCATTGAACTTACAAAAAAGGAACCCCCTAGAGTACTCTTTATGCTCTTTGCAGACTACCAAAACATGAAAATATTGTCTAGCACTTGTATTTTCGAACTCGTTAAATTAAATGAAAATATATCTGCCAAATATAAGTTTAACCCTTTTCCAGACTAGATGGACTATTTATGAAAAAGGAATATTGTAGTCGAACGTGGCTAAAAGGTTCTCTTGGGTATTGTTTTATGCCTTTTAAGGTCCAAGGGAAAAATTTATGGAAGGAACATCTTGGATTTTTTTTTGCCTCTTTTTCAAAATATTTAAACATGAAAAAGAGGTCGATTTATGCCTTCACTCGGCTTGTAAAACTATTAAACAATGTTGGACCCATCAAGCACGACGAGACTGAACCACTCCTTCTCAGGGTTCGTTAAAAATGGTTAGAAGGATTCATTTGAATAATGAACCTATAGATCAAGCATATGTTATCCTCCTCAAGATTGTCAAAAAAAAAGAGGTACTGACCATAAATGGTTGGGAAATTGGGAAAATGGGGCATCAAACCTATTACTAGTAGTGAGTTTCTCTGGAACATGAGACTCCTTCACTTCATTTTCGTGACTACTTTGAGGTGGGGAATCCACTTTCCTCTTTTTCGATCACACCTTATTGAAAGCCCTCATGATGGGTCTTTTACTCAATGTTTCCAACTCCATAAAGTGTCGCCAATATGTTTAAGTGAAATTCCACCATCAGTTGACATTTGCTACAATACCCTTAAGCCTTAGTTCATGTTTTTCACTCCTAAAACAACTATGAATCATCACATTCTTTCTAAAATCTTGATATTTGTTTCATGTCATTGATGGGGGATACATTAAGGCACTCTTGTGATGGGTCACTTCTTGTCGACATCAACAAATTATCTAGGAAGATGAATTAGAAACTCCCTTTAGTGCCTTGGAGCTTGCATACCTCAATGCAAAGTTTCCTCACTTTTGGTGACAGATTCTCATCATTGACCTTTAAATGAAATATTTTGTGTGGTGTTAAACATGAACTCATTTATTCAAACTGCATCGATTGTATTGTAGTACCTTGAGGTCCATTTTCATTATTGGTGGTTCCTCACAAAGCTATCAGTGACTTACATTATTGGTCGGTAATCAGATGTTGTCTACCATGTTAGACATCAACACATTTATTTGCATGCTTAGACACATACTATCGAGTGACAAGGTAGAATACCTCAAATCTAGTTACATCCATATGGGTTGCAATTTCAGGATTCATACAAGATTACAAAGTCTGATGTCTATGATCATTCAGAAAGATATCCAAGCATGGTTCCAGAATCTGTCATCAATGTATGTAATTCTAATTATCATACATGTACATTTAAATTGGCTTATATGATGAATATGGGTATGTCCACCTCATCCATGATATCATGATGATTATGTATGGTAACAAACATTGATGATATAGACCAATCTATTGTTGATCTTGACTTATCACATGGTAAGGCACTTCGGTCCTCAGTCACTACTTCTAACTTTGTACTTTAAGAGGCAATCTGTTATAGGTCATTTTTTTGCATCCAATCAAATGATGTTGAAACTGGATCAATCAAAATCCATCGACATCTCTCATTCATCCCTTGCAAATAGAAGAACATCCTCTACCCAAAAGTTCCAACAATTATGGGTTAAACAACTGAAAACCATAATTTTTAGCCCCATTGCACTTAGCCTTCATGCAAAATGCATTATTTCAAGTTGTACACAGAGAAACTGCACTGACCATCACATGTTTCTTTCACTAAAATTAAAATAAAATTGAATATTCTCTTTCTAGAAGCTTCCGAGGTGGATTTAACCATTTACTATTGGATTAGATCTAAAACTCCTAAACTTGAGGTATTATCTCTTATCCATAAAACTTATCCTCGCTCTAATGTGGATATAAGTCCTAGAATATTAAATCCCAAACCCCCTCTTTTACCTTATAAATTCACTACCTCCCATAGAGTATGGGTTGGGTTTTGGAGACTCTTAGTTATGCCCTCATGTTGTTTCTTTGTGTTTAGGGATCCATTATCAATCCATGCACTATAGTTGTGATTGAAGTCTTTCTTTTTGCCAAGGGAACAACAAGATAGTTGGGAGACATCTAAAAGTGTTGTATCTTCTCCTACATTCATTAATACAAAAAGTGCTTTTTTTTCCTATAGTTATGTCTCATTTAATGCATATGTAGAACAATTCCTTATTGACTCATTTTTTAGAGATGTTAATATATTCTATTTGTATATTTTGGTTCTCTTTTTTGTTTTAGTTATTTTGCAGGTTCCACTTTTAGCATTTGGAGTTGGAGTTGGAGTTTACAAACAAGGAAAAGAGGAGAGATTGCATTGGATTCTAGGTAACTCTTTCTTTCATACTCTAAACTTATACAAGTAAAGAATGGTCCTTTTATCTCTATTGTTTCTAGATCTAGAGAGTTTTCTTCTATCCACAAAAGGAAATTATGTTGAGGTACAAGATCTAGTCTATGCAAATGACTAGTTATGACATAGTGATAAGCTACTTGATAAAAATCACTGAGATATGTGATCAAATTACAGTAGTGGAGGAAGAGGTGAATGATGCAGAGTTATTGAAAGTGGCATTGGATATTTAAATGTGGGAGTGTTGATATTTGTAGCTTGGGTAGGTTTTTGTACACAATCCTAAGTATTAGAGCATAAATAAGTCACCCAAATTCTCCTTAGGACACTTTCTCAAGTATTGAGTAAGTTGTTATTGTAACATAGCCTCATTATAACTTAGGAAAATAACATAATTAATTATGGTGGATTTTGAGCTAAGGAAACTTAGGAAAACTAAACTATTTACTTTAGTGATCGTGTTTTCACCTCAACTATTGATCTCAAGTGTAGCAGGATCTAATCTCAGCCATCCATCACTTTGGAGATTAAGGTTATGGATTTAGATTAATGGAAAATTATAAATTAAAGTCTAAGGAGAGGAAAAGAATAATACACCATATAGTGGCACAATCCGTTCTGCAAGAATTTTTCTCAAGTGAGCAGATAGATACTCAAGTGTGTTGGGTATGAGGAAGGTACACGGGTACAACATTGGAGATACAAATAAGCCAAGAAGAATAAAAATAGATCTAGGTCATGTTTTATTAGATAAGATACAATGTATGTTGTATTTATAAATTTCTATGTTAGGCCATTATCTCAATTTCGAAGCCCAAGTAGGTTTGGATTATTAATTTAATGAATAATTGCTGGTTGGGAAGAATTTGTATGTGTCACATGTGATTGATATTGGTTGTGTAATTGTGTTTCTATTGAATAATTGTGTTAATAACCTAGTTGCCTTTTATTAATTAGATCAACAATGATTTTGTAGATGCAATTACATAGTGATATGGGTCTGAAATCATCAAAAGTTTCATTTTTGTCTAATTTTTGGAATTAAAGCCTGAAATGTTGAATTGACAGCTCCCAAATCCTACCTATGTATTTTAATTTGTCAGCAATTCCTAGTTTGTATGTTTGAAGGAAGTCATAGAACCCCTAAAAGAATTCTATTGTCATATTAAGTGGCTACTTGGGTTCTTATCCTTTTGGAAAAAATGCATAAGTGTTTGTAATTCTTCCTTTGATATTGGATCTATCAGTGCCTCATTACCCACCTCACCTACAAAACTGGGGAAATATGAAGTCACATTTAACTATCTCTCTGAAATTTATTCTATCACCCTCTTTATAAATTCCCTCAAAATGGTCTACTGATGAGCAAATTGCTCCTCGAGATGAGACACCTTCTCATGAGGCAAATTTTGTTGATAAACAACGTGTTAAGGCAATTGTTCATTATAATTATGAGATGTTGAAGAGAGAAAATCTTTGCTAACTAGTAAAGGCTATGCACAAATGTTATTGATTTGGTATAAGGAATGATATGGGAAATGAGGGAATTGTGGAGATTCCCTACAACTATTTTCCAAAATGTGACATGTGAGGATGTATGCCTATTAAACAACTACATTTGAGAACATGCACCACTTTGAAGGCAAGACTATTGTCATGCGGAAAGAGTTATTTTTGCGGACAAACCTAACCTCCCTATGAGTCTAAGACTCTCTAGTGACAAACAAACCAAACAAGAGCAATCCTTCTCTAAATATACGTTATTCTATGAGAATCAAGTGTTTTTCGATCTTACCTTATGTCCAACGCTTGTTGTAGCAGTCCAGCCTTGCTGATCCAGATGAGCTCCTCCTTCACTTTAAGACCTGCATACACTAACAAAGCAAACGATTACATAACACCTGAATATTTCATAAAACAAAGCATATTCATCACATAGACCAAGGAGTACATGAAATAATTCATTAACAACAAATCATTGAGAAGAATGGACTTATTTGTATTAAGGAAACAAAAAAGGAACCATTACAACCTGAGCCTTGGTGTTGTGCAAGCTCCTCCCAGGGTTCAGCAAGAGATTTCCTCTACTTTGACAAGCTCACCCACTCCCAATATGGCAACAAGGAAGGATAGTGATCTCTCCTCACAAGTCAACAATGGAAGTCCTAATTCCAACAACATTTACCCTTTGGAATGTCCAGCTTTCAACCTCCCCTCCTCTGGCCCAATGCATGTATTTATAGTATTCTAGAGGAAGTTATTCAGTTCCAACATCAATGGGATACTCCCTCTTTTGGATGGGGTAGCTCCTCTCTTGATGGGATAAGTTCCTCTATCATAGGGGTGCATGAACCTTCTGGAGGCGCTCATTACACGTCAAACACTCTTCTAGAAGGCTCTAGAAGTGACCACAAGTAACTTTTTAGAGATGAAACTCGCGCCTTTTGACCTTTACAGGGGTACGCACCCAACCTTTAGCTTACAGAGCGTACAAGTACGCAGGTACAGTGTGTTGGAGTGCGTACACGCAGGCAAGGTAGAGAGAACCTGCGTACCCAGAGATAAACATGTTTTTAAGTGACTTTCTCTCTTTTTGAAGTTTGACATGAAGAGCAAAGGTTTGAGGCTTGACAAGGAGGACAATATGGCTATTGATGGAGCCATATTAACTGCAGATAGCCATGGTGACAAATTTCAGTGTAACAGCAACAGAAGACCAAGACAATACTACGTTTACCTGCCCATGGGGAACCTATGCATATAAAGTTTTGCCATTTGGTTTATGCAATGCACCTGCAACTTTTCAAAGAGCAATGCTTGCGATATTTGCTGTTCTAGTCTATGAATGTGTAGAGGTGTATATGGATGACTTCACAGTCTATGGAAATACCTATGATGATTGCCTCAACAACCTTGAAAAAGTCTTGAAAAGATGTATAGAAACAAATCTGTCATTAAGTAATGAAAAATGCTATATGATGTTAACAGAGGGTATAGTTCTGGGCCACCATATTTCCGCTTCAGGAATTAAGGTGGATCCAACCAAAATCCAAGTCCTAGTTAACCTGATGCCACCTAAAACACAAAAGGAGGTAAGAAGTTTCTTGGGCTATGCGGGCTATTATAGACGATTCATTGAAAACTTTAGTAAAATAGCTCAACCTCTGTTTAACCTATTAGCACGAGATGTTGAATTTCAATGGACAAATAGCTGTCAAAATGCTTTTCAAATTTTAAAAGACAAACTGTCAGTGGCACCCATACTTCGTGGGCCAAACTGGTCTTTTCCATTTCATATTTCCACTGACGCATCAGATACTGCGATAGGTTCCTCTCTTGGACCGAAAGAAAACTTGTTCAATTATGCAATATACTTTATAAGTAAGAATCTAACACCTGCAGAATTGAACTACACAGTCACAGAAAAAGAAATGTTAGCTGTTATACATGCGGTAAATAAATTCAGGAATTATATAACAGGATATCAAGTTTTCATTCATACAGATCATTCAGCAATAAAATACTTGATGAATAAACCCATCACCAATGGACGAATTACAAGATGGCTCCTGTTACTGCAAGAATTTAATATCACAATACAAGACCATCCAGGCAAAGAAAATCAAGTGGCTGACTTTCTGTCCCGAATACAATCACCTGACGACCCAAATCCAGTGATAGACAACTTTCCAGATGAACATCTATTTGCCATAACAGTAAAAACCCCTTGGTTTGCAGATATTGCAAATTACTTGTCATCTGGAAGATTTCCAACTCAATTTACTAACAAGCAAAGAAAGAAAATTGTTAGAGAAAGTTCTAGATATAGCTGGGTGAATGGTGATTTATTTTATACTGGTTCAGATCTAATGATTAGAAAATGTGTGCGTGAAGATGAAATATTGGACATTCTAAGATCATGTCATGATGAACCATGTGGTGGTCATTTTGCAGACAAATGAACAACATATAAGGTGCTGCAACTGGGCTATTACTGGCCATCTGTCTTCAGAGATTCTAAGGCATATGTCAAGCAATGTGACAGTTGCCAAAGAATAGGGAGACCAATCTTATCAGATGAGATGCCGCTCAAACCACAAGTCCTGATCGAGCCATTTGAGCAGTGGGCACTTGACTTTGTTGGACCCATTAATCCACCATCAAATGGAAAAAGGTACATTCTAGTATGCACAGACTACATTACCAAATGGGCGGAATCCAAAGCAGTGAGCAGAGCAACAGAAGATACTGTGGTCACCTTCCTCTTTGAAGAAATTTTTGTGAGATATGGTGTACCTAGACAGATTATAATAGATCAAGGAACACAATTTACATCAAAGCTAGTACGAGATCTGACAGAAAAATACAAGATTAAACACAGGAAGTCTACACCATATCATCCTCAAGCAAATGGTCAGGTAGAATCCACAAATAAAGTGTTGGAAAATATCATGACTAAGATAGTACAGCTGAACAGAAAATATTGGTCTGAAAAGTTAAAGGATGCATTATGGGCCTACAGGATCACATGGAAGAACACAACTGGTTTTAGTCCATACCAGTTGGTCTATGGGAAAGAAGCCTTATTGCCGATCGAATTTCAGATACAAACATATAGACTAGCAGCTGAATTGGGAATGGACTTAACTGAAGCACAACAGCAAAGGATCATGGAATTGAATCAGTTGGATGAGCATCGTCAACAAGCTATAGAACATACAACATTGGTGCAACAACAAAGAATGAAATGGCACGACAGATACATCAAGACAAAGACATTTCACAAGGGCGACTGGGCCTTACTTTTTGACTCCAAATTCAAAGACTTCAAAGCAAAGTTTACAACACACTGGCTTGGTCCGTATGAAATTGAAGAACTCTTTGACAGTGGAGCAGTAAAGATCAAGACAATTGACCAAGACCCCACCTCATTTATCGTAAATGGACATAGGCTGAAAGTTTATACTAAGCCTATCAGTACTGAAGCATTCATGAAACAACTGGTAGAAGGAAGAGGACTGGAAATTTTGGCTCAGCCATCTTCTCGTTTGAAAAATGAATAAAAAAAATAAAATAAAAAAATATGTATATAAAAAAGAAAAGAAAAAAACAACAAAAGAAAAAACATAAAAAATAATTTGTTTGCTGGTGAAAACCAGGCAACTGGCACCATGCAAGCACGAATTCATAGGGGAAAACCAGGGTAACCTGGACTCTATGAATTCTAAATACTTATTCTACCGACTCACACAATTTCAATGCAGGGACTCTCCACAATTGACTTGAGGACAAGTCAAACCTTCAGCAAGGGAGAATATTAGGCTTTTCACTGAAGAAGCTGAGGTATTGTATTGTCCACATAGGAACCTGAAGCAAACTTGTTGCAGCAGAATCTGAAGGGACCCGAGCTGAGACATTATTACAGAGGGACCTGAAGCAAACTTGTTGCAGCAGAACCAGATCAAAGCCAACACAACATTCCAGAAGCATTGTAGAGGGACCTGAGCTGAGACATTACTACAGAGGGACCTTAACAATTCAAGAAGTGGAGCATGGCGAACAAGGCGCAGCAATAAACATCTACTTTTCATCCATCTACAACATTTTGACTTCATCCCACCTGTACAGACATTATATAAGGGAGTATATTCATAGTCATTTTGTGCTTGAAATTCAATTTTTTTTAGAAACTTTTCGTTTTTGATCTAATTGAAGTTAGTACCTGAGGATATTCATTAATATCATATACATTTCCTATATTCTATATCCCATATTCCCTTTATACATTTCATTTCATTCATAAACATTCCTCATACATTCCCTATATATTCCATTTCATTCCCTAAGTATTTTTCTTTAGAAGTGAAGGGACCAAACTAGGACAACTCTTTTCACCTGCACATAAACTCAAAGCATTAGTAGGAGGAAATAATTTTAAAAATGACCCCAATGGTCTTTTTAAAATTATAAAATTATGTTATAAAAATTATGCGTTATATGGAAGTCAAAAATCATTAACATATATATCATAAGTTTATAAATGCGCTAAAGTCATTTCCCAAATGCGCATAAGCTAAATGGTATAAGGTATATATACAAATCAAATGCGCATATCAAAAGGCATATAACATAGTTACAAAGGGTCGAGGGTTATCATAGTAAAGTATATGGGTTGCAAAGGAATGATATATGGTGGAGGCCGTAAGTATTCAAACATGATAGTGGGAGAATGGTATTCAAACAAAAATCATTGCAACCAACGATCATTACACCATAAGCGGAGAATGGTTATACGATGGGTATAATGACAAAGCAATTGCAATGAGTCAAAACGGTAAACACCATACAACACACAGGTACAACTGCACACGATGTCATGGCGGATTATTATCTATCGGTTGAAATATTATGTAGGGATCGTGCGTACAAAACCACGACTTGGCCAATCCTTATGACACAGTCGGGTGACTGGTCAATAGGACAGCCATGTAAGCCACAAAATTCAAAAACAACTCAATGGATATGCAAGGGTCTGTACAGCCTGAAACGGTCATGAACTGACCGAGCCATTGCACTGATTAAAACAACAATCCCACCATCGTTTAACCCATCATCTTCATTGCCCATAAGCTCAGAGAAATGGTGTTGCAACTGTGGCTTTGTGAAAAGAGAAGTGAACCGAGTTGAGAGAAATTTAAAGAAGAAATCCGAGTCTAATGTGCAGAGAAAGCCGAGTTTCGGGATCTAGCAAGGTAAGACTGGAGTTTATTTCGCTCGGCGACTGTGGATATGTATGATTGCTTGTCATTAAATTGATAGATTTTCTGCTTTGCCATCAGTTTGACTGACCGAAGAAAAAGGGATTTGAAGTGCTTGTTTACATTCCACGCACCCAGTGACAGACAGGTAACACTATAAAACCGTGATAACTCCAAGTTAACAACACTTATGGATAGATTAACAGATTTTTATGCGTCAATCATGGTATAGAAATAGTGGTCAACCAGGCAGCATTTAAAGTTTAAGATATTGCATGCATAACACATAGAAGAATTCGAATTAAACATGGAATATGATGCCTTAAACACGGAGAGTTAGTTTGAACAGGAGAGGCAGAGAGCGCCAAAGGTTGTTTATATGAGCGCTGATTGTTTAACTGTTGTTTCATTTAACATTCCCTTTTGCTGCGCACTATTAGCCATGAGACATTGGTGGTCTCTGTCATGTGTTTGTGCATGTTAATATATGGTTTGACCAGAACAGAGGAAAGCATACTAAATTGTCATATGTGTTATTGGCTGCCAAAAGAAGTTGGATTGTTGAGTAATGCTGAGTACGTAATGTCATGCTGAAGCAAGGGAGTGTTGTAGAATGCGCCGATTTAAAAACGAATGACATTCATTCATGCCCTTGCTGCGCACTTGTGCACTGTGATTTCCATTTGTTTGTGCCATTTACATCAGAACAGAGGATTGAAATATGTGGGGACTGGTTGCATAAATGCTGTGTGTAGTCCTGAGTGAAGTTTTGACTGCATGAAAATTTAGTTGATGCCGATGATTTGTATTATTTTGTGTCTTGAGGCCGAGAGCCTTTTTCAAAGATTTTGAAGCCGAGAACTGTTTGTTGAAAGGCTAAGAATTGTATTCTGCGTTTTTAAAAAAAATTGTCATTTGTTTATAAGCCGTGAGCATGATGTTATTTATTTTTAGAGGTCAAGCGCATGTGAATAGCCCTCTAAGCTCATAGCTCTGTTGATTAAGGCTGTGTGCAATATTTTGCCACATTACACAGTCAATTTTTTTTTGAAAAATGATAAATTGGGATTAGGCCGAGAGTATTTATGAATATCTGTTGTTGAGGCCGAGAGCCAAATTCTTTAAGTTTTTGTTTTAAATACACAGTAACTCATGTTTTTTTGAGTTTAGTAAACATGGTTATTGCTGCATGTGTATTTAATTTTCAAAACAAACAGAGATCAGTATATTGACAGAAGATATTCAGGTGTTGTTTATATTAAACAGGGGACTTAACAGTGTTTTTGCAAAGGATAACAGAGGATAAAAAGGACAGAGTTGAGTTGGGTTTGAGGCTGAAGGTAAGAATCTTTGCCTCCTGAATTTCATTTTAAAAGAAACAACAGGTCATAAGTTTTTATTGTTAAAATGAAGTTAGTAACAGCAGAGGCCTATATTGAATGGTTTAAAGAAACTATGGCAAACAGAATAGAACCAAAATTTCAAATAGAAAGCTAGGGAAAAGAGGCTGTAGAAAAACTGTATCAGGCAGGGATGCTAGGTTTCTTACAGAAATTTAATGGCCATTCTGATGAGATCACCGAATACTTCATAAATAATTTCAGTCAAGACCAGACTCGGGTAGGAGAAATTATTGTCCCGGTAACACAAGAGTACTTGTCTAAAGCCTTAGACTTGCCAATGATAGGGGAGAAGTACCACAAAGGCCTCCACTTCAAGCAGAAAGCTTGGACTTTCTTCTTAGAGAAAAACCGCAAGGGAATGTTTGATAGGACAAAAGGGATACCCAGGGAGTGGTTTAATGAACCATGGGGAGAACTAGTCTTGGTCATTAAAAAATTCTTGACTTGTGATCGTGCATATAGTATTGCTCATTTATATCATGTCAGACTTTTACAGCACATCAGAGGGGAAGATAGGATTAATCTACCTTACTTCCTATATAGGAGTCTTGTAAGAATGATTGAAACAGTCAAACAGGAGCACAGGCCTAAAGCAGCACAGATATACCATCAAGGATTAATCAAAATCCTAGTGGAATACCAGGTGAGGTCACAGGGTATAGTGTGGAGAGAATTCATGATTAAGAATCGTTTTACTGAACAGATTGTTGAAGTACAAGACAAGATAGAACAGGAAAACAGGAGCTTGTTGACTTCCCCCTTATATCCAAGAACTAGAGCTAGAAATATGGCCATGAATGAAACTGAAGTATCTGTCATGTCAATTCCTAGGAGGTTTAGGAACAAGAGTCCTATTGATTTAGACAAAGAAGTAGAGGCATATTCTCCCAGAAAACAAGAAGAATATGATATTGAACAAGAAGTCCTTGAATGAGATTCCACATATGATGATGATGCGGCAGCAACATCATTGATGAAGACAACACAAGACTTTGAAAAGGAAATCAATTTGGCTAAAATCCAAGACTTGACTGATCAATTAGAAATTAGCAAGATCTTGGAAAAGCAATTAACAGAAGAAAACAAAGCACATAAGAAAGATAATGCTAAGCTGATCAGAACAAATGAAAAATTAAAAGAAGAAGTATGCAGATTGAAACGAAGAAATGAATTACTGTCTAAGCAAGCATTCAAATGGCTAAAGGATAAAAACATGTGGCAGGCCAAATATGAGAAACAAAAAGTTAAAGCAGCTTTGTTCAGGGACAGGCATGAATCAGGATTTGATTGTTTGGACAGGGAAACAGCTACAGGTACAACATCCACTACAGAAGGCAGAGGTTCCAAGAGGAGCAAGCAAGCATGGGGACATGCTTGAGGATCAACAAGGGAGAGATGTTGGGCCTTAGTTTTGGTCTCATTTTGCTCTAAGAAACTTACCTAACCATCTATTTATCATCCATTTTCACTCCATTCATTCCATTTTAATGTATATTTGATGTCCTTTAAGGTATTTAGCTTTAATTTGTCAATTTCTAAAGTTTTTATAAAAGTTTGATTTTAAGTGCAAATTTGGCAATTTCAGAAATTCCTGTAATCACTCTATGGTTAATATGGATGCAAGCCACTTGAGAACGAATGGGATACATGAATGAGAAGCTGGGGAACTAGGACCAAGCCACCTATGCTTGGTTCCAACAAAACGAGCTTTATTAGGCCTATTTGGAGCTAGTCAATCATGACTAGTTATCCAGAAATCCCATCTAAATAGGGCAGTTTTGGGATTCCATGATGTTTGTCATATTTCTTGGGATGAGGGTAGTGAATTCGAATTGAATAGATGGATTAGACTAGATAAGTTTTTTAGAGTGAATGTAGATCAAGTTGTTTCATGAGACTCCTTATTTAAGAGCCACAACTTTGATGGCTCATACATTGACTTATGATACTTTTATGTTGTGATACTTTTGGTTTGAAGAATTAATTGGAAGACTTGTGCTATTCTCATTTTGCTGCTCAATGCTATGCATGTGTAACTGATTTAAGCTTCTTATATCACCTCTCAAGTGTGCAAGGCCAAGGGTGGAGGGCCCCCATCCCAAGCTAAGTACACTTCATTGTTAACTAGTTCTATTTTCTGCAATTTGTTTAATGTAGAACTGGTTTTCCATGGCTTTATTTCAGATTGCTTTATGATTCATGAATGGTATTTGATTGATTTAGTTGTTAGTTGATTCATCACTTTATTGAATTGAAGAAACACCAGTGTTCAAGTTGAGCATCTCTTCTGTTGAAATGATGAGTTACAACTAGTTTTCTTGATATGCATGCAAGTGGTTTTGTTATGGTTTTGAATAAGTGAGATAAATAACTTATGATGAAATACTTTATGAGTCTCTTAAGTTAAGAGCTTCTTTCATTAACTTATCCATCTCAAATTCTTGATTTTAATCTATGATTCATTAAGTAATAGTTGAGGCAAAGGTGGACTTCTTGAGTCAAGAACCATCTTAATATTCTTCCTCTACTGTAAACAAGCTGAATTAGAGTTATAGGATGTATTGCTTTTTAATAAATTATCTTTTAAAGTTTGATTATCTCTGATCTTCATACATAGTGAACTTGCCTCAAAGTATAAACAACTCAGATTGATAATAAATACTTGTGTTAGTTTAGGTACATAAATTAGCCCAACACTGGTGGTACCCTGAGAACCCATCCATGACGAGTATGCTTCTTGTCCGCCAATATTTTCCAATACTTCATCTGTGAATGGTGTCAAGAATGGGTCATGTACACAGGCGTCATTAAGCTTCCTAAGGTCCATGCATATTCTTATTTCACCCTTTTGCGTTTTCTCCTACACCACCATAGGGCTCACCTAGTCGGATTCTTCCACCAGTTCAATAATTCTAGCTACGAGCATTTTATCTAGTTCTACGTAGACCTTTTCCTTATACTTTAGATTCAAGCGGTAAGGCCGCTGCTTAACCAGCTTCATGTCAGGTTTTAGAGTGATCTTCATCATCCCTAAGTCACCAATGATCCATTTTAAGTCTGTAATCTTGGTCGGGAATAAGTATTGGTACTCGCGGAGTAACTTAGCGACCTTATCCACCATGGCATGATCCCAAAAGTCACTGAGTGTTGCATACTTTGGTTCCGCCTCTGTCCCAATGTTTACCTACTTTGTTTTTAGCGGCGCAGTGATGTTAGGATCCTCAATCAAGGGTCCCCAAACCTCGCGACAACCTTCAGTTTCTAGAATGTTAATATTCTATGGATCCTCATCATCCCCCTCCTCAATATTTACATTGTAACACTCCAGTGTGTAGCTCAGCTGAGTGGCCCATTCCGGCTGAAGCACTTCCATTGGCTCTTGGGGTATTTTGAAGATAGCTGCCTTTACTGCTTGTAGCGCATCATCAACAGTATCCCACCAACGATCTTCAAATGTGAAAGTTAGCAGGAATCCTTCGCACAAGATATCCCATTCGCTTGTGCCATGGTGAAGCTCCGTCTCTGTATACCAATTCATGGGTATGACATCCAGGGTATGACAGAACAAATGCACCCATTCAAGTTGTGGCTCTTCCTCGTAGACCTTGGTCCATATCGCGAGGTGTGTACGTGGATTATCTCGTCCGTCATACTTATCTATTAGCCACATCTACGATTTCCCAAATCATAGGCACATCATCCTTCTACATCCGCGCCAGTACTCAAAACTTCTTTGATGAGTAACCCACCATCTTGTGGGTGTAGCACGTACTGCCCATTTCCAAGCATCAAACTGCTGTTGTTTTGGCACCTCCCTTTCAAATTTGTGCAAGAAATCATCCACCTCACTCAACCCATCATACATAGGCAGATCCCTTACCTCTGTTGTCATGCAATGCAATTATCTTACCATCATGTTGCAATTGAGCATGGTTACCTCGTGTAACTTGTTCTGCCATCGTTCTATTTCCTCATCCGAATCTGAGGTGCAGAAGCTTTTGAACTCCCACGAAATCCTTCCATCTGTTGTTGGATTCACCTAATCCTATTCTCGAGTGGTTATCTTGTAGATACAGTCTAGATCATCATCGCTCTAGTCGTCGCGCATTGGATCTGTGTAGCGCGATCTTTCTGCAGGGTCTAAAGGTATCACTACACGTAGTGACATTTTCTCAAAAATCATCTCGCGCTTCTTTAGATTTATCACTACATTCATGTCAGTGGCCCAATCTATTCCTAGAAGCACAGGATAGGGATTACTGTCATCGACAATCTCTATCACTTCGAAATCTGCAAATGCACTCGCACCTTCGATATCTACCTGTTAGTGTTAGTCTTTACAGCCTTCCTCCAGTGATCAAATGTGCTCTTACATAGTGATTTTGAAGTGTCAAGGTCAAATTTTGTCATTTCAGTGAGTCTTCAAGCAAAATTTGGTCACTAGGCATTAGGTCTAGGGTTTACTTTCACTCCTTTCAAAATTGTCCAAATGGCAGTCCATGTCATCATTTAGCTGAGTCTATCATCATTCATAGGGTTGTCATTATCATTTCAGTTTTCTAATTGAGTCATTTTAACTCTATGTTCATGCTTCAGTTGTGCCTTGGCACGTTCATTCTCCCTAGGGTTTTGAAGGCAAATCTCTTGGATGGTCAAATCAATGGAAAAACTTGTTTCCTGATATTCATACACCTTCCCCTATCCTTAAAGTACCATATCATACACTTCCTAACACTCAGATTCCCCAAATTCCTCATTTTTGCACAAACCCTAGTTTCTAGCTACAACCTGGCAATTTTCTAGGTTTGGCCTGTGATTTTCCCTTTTGGACCCCTTCCCCTCACTCAATCTCTAAGATTCCACTTTCCCTTGCTTCCTAACATCCCTCCCCACTCCCAAAATTTTCCCCAAGAATTTAGAAGCCCCCTATCCCCTTCATTTCGCTTCATTTCGACCAAATTCCTTGTTTCACACATCGGGGCAAGTTTCACTCAAA
>APFE031515247.1:7133-52182 GCA_000404065.3 Pinus taeda
CTTTTGTCAGCATGATGAAATGATTCTCTTTTGCCTTTCATCCCTGATGTCCATTCCGTACTTTCAGCATCTTGAATGTTGTATCCTGCGTGACTATCCCGCTCCGTATCCCCTTGTGACCAAGGAAACGCTCGCATGCCTCAATATGTGACTCCCCAATGGTTCGAAACTTATAACACCTTACTGTGCCTCTTTACTCAAGAATCCTACCTTCCTTCCAATCACAGTCAACATTCCCTTGAAGTCAGAAAGCTAGCCTAAAATCATCAACTAAGGTTGAATCTAAAGGAGGGAGCCCTCTTCGATTGCAGGTGGGCTAGAACCTGCAATCAGAAGATTGGTTTGTGGTTACCTCAGCTGTATCCCTACTAGGAGCCTAGGGACAACCTGAGTGATAACAAAATGCTATCAAAACTCACTGATGAATCTTTGAATCTTGGCCTTCTCGTCCTTGAGGTAAGGCACATACCTCAACAACTCTAGAAATCTGCTAGTGTACTCATTAGTTATAGAGCCCATCTTTAGCTCATAAAACTATTTTTCCCTGTCATCATAGTACCTCTCTAATTGATACTTCTTCCTGAATAGTCTATCAAATTCACTCCAAGTCAACTCCTCCTCTTAAATATATCTGATGTTCTTTACATCTTCCCACCAAATATTTTCTTTACTTTTAAGATTTAATGTAGCTATTGTGGTCTTCATGTTCTCTGAGTAATTGTGTAATCTGAAGAACGTGTTCATTTGAAGAAACCACACTTCTACATCATGTGTTTTCTTCATTTCCCCATCAAATATTGGGGCCTTTTCTTTCTTGAACTCATCCGGAAAATATCCCATATCACTCCTCCTCTAAGGGTGATAGTGATGATGACTATGGTACTTGTCAGAACCAGAACTAGAATAGTACCTATGTCGATCGCCTCTCCTATCTGGAGTATCCAAGTACCTGCCATCTCTGATTGTGTCATCTCTATCAAACCTGTACCCACCAGGAGACCTACTGCCATATGCCCCATTAGTTTTTTCCTCCTATCCATGGTTGATCCAAAGTGGTCCCTATCTCTGTAGTTTTGAAAAAATATGAAAGATTATGACATTAACCTCTTCTTGTTTCTCCCGTGCCTGCATGATTCTGTCATTATCTTCTTTGTAACTCCTTATTTCTTCCTTCAAACTTCTCAATGTGTTTGCTAAGTCAGAATAATTATCAACACCACACTGCTCATATGATCCATAGGGAGTGTTTTAGGAACTGTGGTTTACCATCTTTCTAGTCATCTTTGTTATTTCTCTTCCTGCAAGGTATATAATGTTAGCTAAACCGAAATACAAATAAATGAACCTACCTTAATGTATTTTAGGGAAGAGTATCTTGTCTGCAAGATGAACTAGAATAGCACACCACACACACACACACACACACACACATATATAATCATATCAATATTTATTCACCGTTTCAATCATTTTCCAATAATCAATGCATGACCATACCAACCACATGTTATGACCTCATGCATGACAATTACAACCAAATCAATGTATGCATAATGATATATAAGCACTGACATGCATAACTAATACATAATCGACATGCACTCGTGACGAACACATAAAACAACAACACCATCAACTTCCACATGGCAACATCACTACACCCACAACCAACACCATGCATATGCAACAAGCACATATACCATAAGCATAAGGAACACATCTATGCAGCTGACATGAATGCATGACCAAGACACTGCCCATCAAATCCAAGGGGTGAACCATGTTGTAATACTACTCTATAACATCCTCCTCCCACATCTACCCAAGTAACCATCCAACCAGGGTAAACATGATATGAATATTTAATATGTTATGATTCAACTCCCTATATAGTAGTTAAGGAAGTGGAACTAATAGAACATAGACAACTTGACCTTCTACACATGCAACAGAACCCCCAGGAGCCATCAATCTCATATAGGTAACCAACCCCTGAGAAAAAATAACTTTTTGTTGCATTAAAACCTTAGTCGCTCCCTTTACATGGGCATGCATATGACTAAGACCCTCTAGTCGCTCCTACAACAAGGCATGCATGTGACTGTTGAATTTTCCATGTAGTTCTGTCCTAGTGACTCCAGATTTTGTGCCACATTATTAGGGTCAGGACTCATGCCACTGCCTAGAAATCCATGAAACTTCCAGAAATGAAAAATAACATTGAAACAATGATACATATGTAAATACTTGAACAAGGACTTGACTGGACCCCTACTAGCCATGATAAACATTTCGCCAAACATGTCACAAATATGCATCCTACAGGTTTAAACAATAGATCTATGCATAGGGCCCTCAATATTACCTGGGAATCACTAAGAGGCATTGTTTCCTCATCACAATAATTGCATTACCATCTATTAAGCTACATATTCATTATACATTCAGTGATTAACCAAAACATTATGAGAGCCATACATTTTCACTGTCATAAAACTCGTTCATAACCAACATATAACCAATAGAAATATAAAGAATATAACAATCATATAAGCCACATATAAACAAGTATATCTACCCATAATAAAAAAGAGAGAAATCTCTTATTGATTATTGCATAAGTCGACTAGGTATGGGACTTCCATGAACTGCCCGATCGTAGATTAGGCTGAAACATATATTTCTTTTAGGAAGTCACCCCCTTACCATATTCCAAGCATGAATGTGGGATATCATAAAACAAATAAATCAAAACCATCTAGGTCTTCGAGAGGCCAAACGAAATCAACCTTCAACCAAAGAATCCACCTCACAGTTAGACATCACTAAACATCACTAGATTGGTCCCTACCCAAGTTGTCTAGAGCTCTAGAGCATTTGTTCCAACCAGGGATTTGAGGAATAGTAACTCAACCCATAGCTACTGCCAGGCTTCCAGAGCGTTCTTCCAGCCAGGGATTTTAAGACTAGTAAATCAACCCACCAAGGACTTCTAGAGCGTTTTACCAACCAAGGATTCCAGGACTAGTAACTCAACCCAAGTTGTTACAAGGCTTCCAGATCATTTTCCAAACCAAGGTTTCTAAGAACTAATAACTCAAAAAAAAACCAAAGGCACAAGAAAACCAACTAGAAAATAAAAGTAAAACCCACAATACCATGGCTATTCAGGAAATGGCAAGGCTAGACAAAATCACTATCAATCCAACAAATCCTCCATGCCATTGATAAATCATAAACAAATAACCACATGCATATGTCATGCATGCTAAAACTAGAAAGGAAATCATACATGCAACTCGGTACCTGCAAGAAAAATCCATTGTAGTTGTTGATCCCAATGTCCTCTTGCACTTTCCTTCTTTTCCTTTTCCTTCTTTCTCCAAATTGTAAGTATGCCACACTCCTCCAAGAGTGCTCCAAGAAAACTCTAAGTGTCCAAGAGTATGAGAGAGAGAGAGAAAAAATGAGAGCTCCAAAACTGAATTGATCAAAAGCCATGAACTGATCCTCAGAAGCTTTTTTCTTAATGCAGCCTCTATTTTCTTCATTTTTCCATTGTTTTCCTTCATTTTGCTCCTCACATGCAACTTGTGACCTTTCACCTTCCTTTTCTCCTAATTTTCATTATTTTCATAAATAAATGCCATTTTTCCTTTCCAAAACCTTATCCATTTCCTTTGCAAATTTCCATAGACATTAATTAATCAAAAGTGATCCCCATCACTATGTTTCTGCACAATATTCAGTTTGGAATACGTGTCCCATGACCAAGGTCTTACTTTACCTTTATTAATTTTTTCATGGATTTTTTTACTAGGGCTGTTACAAGTTTTGGGATGAGGGGATATTAGCAGGAACTGGGAATATGTTTTGACACTTTGTCAAGGTATCTGGGTTGATCAAATAAGAAAAATATATATCCTATGCATGAATATCCATATACATGAATATTTTAGAGCCTTTTCTAGAATAAATATATATCTATTGTCAATATGAACTGTGGAGGAAAATGCTTGAATATGAGTACATTCCTTTTAGATGTTGGCAGTGCCATGAATATGACCATTTATACTAGATATGTCCTATGGTAGCCTTTAATAATAAACCTCAGTCCTCTCTAGCCAAAGGTAATGGTGAGTTTACTATAGTAAAAAGGAATCATCATAACCGTAAATCCCCCCGCGTGACAAAGAATCCCTAGGTGTAGAAAGGGGCAAGGGTGAAGGGATTAACTCAAAATAAATATGAGTTGCTTACAGAGTTGGAATACACTGACCCCATCATGAATTATAAGCCACTAGAGGTGTATATTGAGGAAAATTTTTAGCCTCCCTCCTCATCAACTCAATTGTTTCCATCAACTAATTTCTAGACATCACAACCTATTACCCCACAATCCTTGACCTAGTCGATTGCCGACTACACTAATCATGCATAATTTCCACCTATATTCCTTCATGTGGTGTTGGAGGGGAAAGATAAACTCTTTTATTAAGCGGAAGACATGGATTTGGACTCATTGAATCTCCCAAAATTAGAAAAGGCATGGAAAAGCAAAGATTTGTTCACTCTCTCAAAGCATCAGGTATGTATATTAGGAAAGGTGTATCTTAAGTACACACATGTTGTAGTGAAATCCAATTTGGGTGCATCATCAAGTGGTTCATTGGGAGTAAATACTTATTTGCTAAAGGATCCAATAAGTGCGCACATGGAAGAAAGAAAGAGGTCTGAAAAAACAACTTGTATCCACTAATGAGCTTGGAGGCACATTAGTAAATTCAGGTCGAGCTAGGGTTATCTTGGAAGCTTTCTAGGGCTCCAACAAATCTCATCGATGAAAATTGTCTCATGGAATGTGAGGGGCCTAAAAAGTGATGGGAAACAAAGGCTCCTCAAAGAGAAATTATAAGAAGAAAATCGTTCAATCACAATGGTTCAGGAAACCAAATTACTAGGTGAGACCATTTATAATATTACCAATGAATGGGAGATGTATTTCTAGTAAGTAGTAGCATATGCATAGGGTTACTCTAGAGGCATGGGTATAATATGGAATGAGCAGTATGTCTGAGTTACAAACATGTTTGCATCATTTCACATCATGACCATTCATGTCCATTTTATAGATATATGGGAGTATTTCTGCATATCCTATTTATATGGCCCAAATATCACATGATAAATATTTGTTCCTATTGGCCATTGTTTCTCAAAGTAAGTATGCAACAAGGGTTCTTCAGCGATTTGGAATGCAGGATTGCAAGCCCCACATATCCATTGATAGTATGGGAAGATTATAATATCATTAAGTCATTTGAAGAGAAAAAAGCAGAATCAGAAGACTGGAAACAAATTCTAAGCTATTTTAGGAGACAATTGATGCAACACAATTGTTAGAGATAGAAACCAAGAATGGAATATATACTTGGAATAATAGGAGGGGAGGCCAACATCAACTTTCATATAAAATAGATCAATTTCTCCTCTATGAAAACATCTTGAGTTGGGACTTATTTATAGAGGTAACCATACTACCCAGCCATGGTTTAGATCATTGGGGTATAAGCTTGAATATATAATTCAAGTCTAGACCACGTTATCGTCCCTTAATATATGAGAAGTTATTACTTTGTCACTCAAAATGCCAATCCAATTTCTAGTAGTGGTGTGAAGAACTTGACAACATAGGAGCCTTGGTGACATCCAGGTTATACAAAAAATTAAAGCATATTAAATGGAACATGAAAGGATGGAAGAAGGGATAATTTAACAATATCATGGAGGAGAAAAACCAACTAGAATGAAAATGTAGGAAACAAAGCAAGATGCAATATTACTTAGCAAATAAAAAATCCTAATCAAAGCTGAAGCAAAAACCCTACAAGAGTTAGATGAGAGAAGAAAATATGAAGAGATACTGTGGAGATAAAAAAACCAGATCTAATGGCTACAAGAAGGGGAAAGAAATACCACATTATTTCAAAAGTCAATGTCGTAGCATGAGAACCAAAAATGGATCTCTTCACTATTAGACTCAGATGGTAGGAAATTTGAGACCCATGAGGATATATCACAATAATTGATGTAGTTGTACCACAATGTCTTGTTTGAGCCTAGGGGTGATAGGGCTAGGGCTATTCAAAACATATCTAGGTATATCCCTAGGTCAATTATAGTAGAGGAGGCTGAAGCATTCTAAGGAAGATAGAATATGAAGAGGTAGAAGCTATGTTCAAGGAGATGAACCAACACAAAGATCCAGTACCAGATGGATTTAACATAGAATATTTCTAATCACACTGGTCAATTATTGGGGAAGAGGTGCGGCAAGTAGTTAAGGAGTCTAGATAGTCCAAAATAACCCTGAGAACATTGAATACCACTTTCCTTACCTTAGTTCCCAAGAAAGAGAGAGCGGAGGATCCCAATGGTTATAGACCTATTGCATTGTGCAATGTAATCTACAAGGTAATCACTAAGATAATAACCAGTAGAATCAAGCCATTCCTCCCTAAGATGATTTTTCCAAAGTAGATGAGATTTGCAGAGGGAAGATAAACCTTGTATGGTATTATGGTCGCTCATGAAGTAATTCATTCCCTAAATATCATAAAGAGACCTGGAATGATGATCAAATTATATGTATCTAAAGCATATGATAAGCATAGGGGATTCACTTAATGAATCTTTAACATATCACATGCGTTCGTGGCACACTAAATAATACCTTTAATTTGACTACATATTGGAAAATAACTCTAAAAATAACATTATTTAACACCCTACCAATACATACCCAATACAATTTCCAAATTTAAAAAGCCCCTACTTTCACTAGATATTGTAGGTATCCATTTTTTACTTTAACAATTTTCATACCCCTTTATATTTTTTCATTAACTTTGAGCTCATTTTTTATACACGCCATTATAAAAACCATTTACCCCCTATTATATGCTTAATATATTATTTCATTTTCTCTTGAATATTTATCCCCCAATATGAACCCACATGGTATGGTATTTCTTCCCCAGTGAAACCACCATGATGAGAAGCTAAACTGAAATTACTTGTACAACATCCTTCAAGCTTTTGGCTTTGTAGAAGCATGAATTGAATGAGCATGTAACCTATTAGCCTCAACTTAATTCTCAGTTATGGTAAATGAATTTCCATCTCCCCCTTTTATGTCCTCTTATGGAATTAGGCAAGGTGACCCTCTTTCATCATTCATGTTCATCTTGGCTGTTGAGGGTTTGGGGTGATCATTCATGGCAATGACATTTGGAAAATAACATTTTTTCCCTTCAAATGTATGGAGAGTAACTCCCCTTAACCCATCAACAATTTTTTGATGATACAGTGGGTCTAGGTAAACATATAATACATGAATCTCACACCTTCAATAATATTCTAGATTTGTTTACTATAGCCTCATGTATGGATATTAATAGAAATAAGTCATAGGTATTCTTCTTTAATATTCCAATAAATTTCCAATGCCATGTGGCTCATGTCCTCCAGATTCATATCATTAAACTCCCCTTTCAATATTTAGGTGCTCCCTTAGTAGATAACTTTCTTAAGTGGAACCTCTAGGAAACGCTCCTTACAAAAGTTCAACATAAATTAGCAAGTTGGAACTTTCACTCCTTGAATATAGTTGGGCAACTAGTTTTTCTTAAGAAAATACTCGACACTCTCCCATATATGATGGATCTTGCTTCTATTTTGTGGGGACTCTGGAGAATATAAGAATCACTCCTGTGGGGAGGTGCTTAGTTAGCAAGGAAGTGGTCACTAGTAGCCTTGGATAAACTATGTAGACCAAAGCTTAAGAGTGGATTGGGGTTGCTAATCGATCCATTATGGAAACTATAATGGGTGCGAATATTTGGTGGAGGTGGCTATAGGGGGGATAGGATCTTTTGAAACAAATATGGAAAAAAAAAAGTATGCCCCCACACTCCTCAACAAAATTTAATCAGATTGAACACTACTTCTCTTGGGTCGTCGATATGGACTCTATCAAGAAAAAGTATGAATCTAATTTAAAATACTTTTGGGAGATAAACAAATGGGTGGATTGCATTATTTTGGGATGGTGCCTCGCAACAACTACCAAGATTGGGGGAACAAGCTAATATTGAGCAACTAATCCAACAAATGATAACTCAAGGGAGAATAGAAATGATAGATTATTGAATTGAGGGAATACAAATTTTAGTTGGCATCAATGGATCATGATACAAAATTGGCACCCTAAGCCTGACAAGGTGGTTTGGAAACAATTGTAGAGTAATTTACAAAAATGAATGAACCTTATGTCCAATAAAGAGGATAAACTCTGATGAGGGTAGCAGTCTAGAGGTATCTTCTCAGTAGGTGAAGCATAGATACTGGAAGCAAGACATTGGGATATACAATGCTAGGAGGTTTGGATTAAAATATGGAAACAAAAGATATGGCCAAAAATATCCTTTTTCCTCTAGATTTTGCTTAAGAATAAACCACTAATGTGGGAAAATATTCAAAAATTAAATTACCAAGGTCCCTCTAGAGGTCATCTATGTCTGGTACACTTAGAAGATATGGATAAATGATTCAACTATTGCATTTTCTCTATGGGACTATGGAATAAAATATCTTACTGCTTTATGAGAATAGATATAGATCACCTGATTTTATCAAATACTATAAATAGATGGCAATCCCAAGCTTCCTCCAATATAGTTCTTAATCATATCAGGATCGTCTCGTGTATATTAATCCTTTGGGGAATTTGGAATGAACTTAAAAAAAGAATATTCAAAGGGGAGTCTATTTCTCTAGACTCCACTCAACACTCCATAGTTAAACAAATTGAGAAATCAATTTTAGCTCTTTCCTAGTATCTCTATGATTAGCAAGCTTCTGATCACGAAGCACAACGTTTGAAGGAATCGTTTTTCTCTTTTCTAAGGGGATGAAGCCATCCCATCCATCCTCTAGCCAGGCTTCAAACCATGTCAATCGAAAAAACCCTCTGCCCGAGTTCCTAAAGTTAAATTTAGATGGTGCAACAAAAGTAAATCAGGGGCCTACAAGATATGGTGTTATAATTCAAGACCATAATGGTTTTCTTATGTTCATATATTCTGGTACATTGGTATTAGAAATAATAATGTTTTAAAACTACTGGGTCTTTGTATGAGGTTGGAATGTGCCCACGTGCAAGGCTTCTCTAAACTTCCGATGAAAGGAAATTCCTGAGTTATTAAAAATATTCTCCAGAAACTCTAGAATGGTTCCCACATTCATAAGATATAATCATGTTGGAGATTGAAATCCCTTTTGGAACAGGTTTCCTACCTCACTTCTCGTATTCTTGCTCCAATTTCAGGCCATGTTTGAAGAAATGGGAACCAAATAACTGACCTACTAGTGAAATATGACTTTTAGAAATCCTTTATTTAGTTGGCTTCAAATTAGGATCTCCTACAAGATTCACCTTTAAAGGTGGCTTGTTGACAATTAACTCAAAAGGACTACACACCCTTGGATGGGGTGACAAACATGAATTTGGTGGGGGGTTAGGGGAGAGGAAGGGATTCCACTACCCCACTTGGAAAATGAGTTGGGCGATGTGGTGCCTTCCCCCGATAAAGTTTAATGCACTCAACACATGAGATCATCAGACACTGCATGAGGGTTAATATCCTTGATGGGAAGGCAAAGATGACAAGTTGCGATGGTGAGAAATGAAGATGAATTCATGCAATGGCAAGAAAAGCAATAATGTCACTTAGGTTATTAAATTTACAAGAGTGGAATGTTGGAGGTCTAGTTTTAGATGGAGAAAAGCCAACAATGGAAGTTTCATTCACAATGTTGGTGATCAAGGCGATTATATTGGGAGTAGGTCAAGAAGATGCATGCAAAGCATTGTTTCCATCCCCTCAGTTGCAATGCTCTCTACATATGCATACTTTCGGTCGGCATGAATTTGTTAGTTACCTACTCAATCAACCCTCGAGAATCTATGGATGATTTTTTCTTCCAATAGTTGGAAAGCATTACTTGTGGGTAACTTTCTTTTATTTTTCAGCACTGGTTTTGGTATTATATTCTTTCTTGATTGCAAGTTCGTGAGCATCTATAATGTGCAAGGAAAGTTAGCAGTGTTTCTTCTATTTATAAGTTTGAGGAGGCTCTAGTTTCATGTCTCTCACTTTGGTATTGATGGTGTGGTTTTTGGACCCCAAGGTTGTCTCCAGTCCTATGCTTGTAGTTCTTAATTGTTTCATGTCTATTTGAATTAGGTTTTTGTGGCCTTGGCCTGGTCAATGAATTGGATATACTATCCGAAGTTTTATTGTAAGCCTCTTTTACAGTGTTTTTGGAAGGTTGGGAGGGCACATGGTTTGGATTTTTCAGTCTCTTTCTTTATATTCACCTTAAAAAATGATGTATAATAATACATGATAATGTGTTGATTTTTAATATATATATATATAAGTTTGGTGGGACTACATCTTCATCATGTCCAATATATCACCACAATTGGGGTGGGGAATTGAATCAATAACTTCACATCAAAGAGTACCTTAACAGAACACCGGATCACTCAGCATTCCATGAACTATATTTATATATATTCAATATAACAATTTTTTGCACCAATAATTCATTATATTTGTGGAAATGAAGTACTAGAGGAAAAATAGCCATTATTTATTCCAATTACATAAGATAAATTCGATTGACTTTCAAATTTTTATTTCATAATGAAATAATTAAAAATCAAATATAAAGATAAAATCGATGAGGTCGGCGTTGAACAACTGCGTAATTGTGGGTGAGGCTTGTGTTCGTTGAAGTCATTCACACGAGAAAAAAGTAAAAGTCTCACCGGCGTGCATATCAGTGTTTGAATAGAATAGTGGCATGGGGAAGTCCATACTGGAGGCATGAAATTGTCACGTGCATGGACTTGGAAAATAAGAATATCATCATCTTTGTGTTGACGTTTGATTTTATTTGAATTGCTTTTTATTTGATAATTTGTTTTTCTGTTTGTTTTTTTTTAATAAATATTTTGATTGTATTAATATATATTTAAATAAAATATTAAATTTTAAAATTTTAACTAATATAATAATAATTAATTTATTAAATATTTATATAATTTTAAAAACCATTGTTTTATTTTACGCTAGATTATATATATATATATTTCTTTTCTATTTTTTTTCATTCATTTTATTTTCTTTCTAGTTTCTATTGATACAGTGACTTAATTGAGAATGGATGGAGGTTTCATGGTTAATAATTACTTTCTCATTTCAATTTACTTTGTCATGTTAATTAAACCTGTTATCATAAAATCATGTACTAAGGGCTGCTACTCAGTAAGATCTCATGAAACGGTTTCAGACTAGGCTTTAGACTAAGGTTTAGCCTCCTTAGTCAGAGAGGGCTCTCTCACAGATTTTTGATATGCATTAAGGGCAAGAAAAGATGGCTAACTCTTTAAACAGTAAATGAAGTTTAAGCTGGTTGGAACAACAAAATTAGGCTTCACCCATTGGGCTCATGGAGTCATACACTTCTGCAGTAAACAAGTAGCTACTCAATCATGGAAACCAAGGCATATAATGTCTCAATGCTCAAAACATTTACCAAGAAGAACCTCAACTCAAAAAACATACACAGAAAGTCTGAGCACTAGGTGAATTCAGAGTGATTGCATGTTTAATGAACTGTAAAACAAGATGAATAAAGACCAAACCACATATACTCTGAGCATTTGAAACACAAGATGAATCTTGGGAAGAAAAAGTATCCTTTCTATTACTGTCAAAGTCTTTTACACAAGCCAATATGAAAACTCTGTTTTTATAAAAATCTCCAACCCTTTTTACATCAGAGTTTCTCCTATATATAGGAAAACAAAATTAAACTACCTTGAGTCTCCTCCTCCAGCGTGAGGGGAGCTCGAAAATTTATCATTAACTGCCTTATCTATATTTAAACTAACTTATTAAATACAAAGGTATTGTGCTGTAAATACATAGAGTCCTATTCCTAATGAAACTCTAATTCTATCTCCTCTTATGCATGATTCCTTCTTGAGCTTTGACACCTGTACGATTTCTGTAGTGGCTGAAATACATTGGAGAGATATTCACTGAACGAGCTGCCTTGGATTCTAACTGTGCAGATGACTCATTATCTGATGCAGATATGTGCCCTGTTTTCATGGTCCCTGCCTTCCATCAATCTTTATTTCCAAAAGAACATGCTTTAAGTTGTTTGATGCCTTTGATGACCACGCATAACACCATATGGCTAACCCTAATATTTCGGTCATAAAGTAACTTTATAAAAACTTTAGCAAAAACCAAAATGTTTCACCTTTTTGCTACAAAACTTACACCTGTCATTCTTCAAATGCTTAGGTAGCCTTATATGGTTTCTTTCCTGCCCTCGAGGCATTCCTTTTCAAAATTTGCTGACCTCAGCATCAATTTCATTGTTTTTTTTACAAAACAATCACCTACAGTAGTTTCGTAGCGTGCTACGAAACTGCTGTTCTTTTCAAAAATTACAATCTTTAATAAATTTATCAAATACTTTGTGACTGCTACAGCTTCGTTTTTGGCTTCAAAATTCCTAATTTATCTTCCTTTTTTATGCTGTGCTTACATGCCTCAAAACCAATGAACTTAAGAAAATTAAAACAAAAACTTGGGGAAACATTTGACCTTAAACATTTGGAATTTTTATTTGGCAGCTAACTTGCCTAACTGAGCTTTTAGTTTTGCAAGCTCCTTTTCCATGGCTGCAATTTCTGATACAGTTTTCTCCAAATTAGCCGTTTCTTCCTCAGCTGCCTCCCATCGTTCCTTTGAAGATGAGGTTTTGGTTTCTTTGACAATGGGAACCTTTTTATCCATATCTTTCTTTTCGACTTCCTTTGCTTTTTATGCTTTAGGTAGCTGCTTTTCCATCTCTTTGGCCTGTCCTCTTGTGTAGGGTTTTCTTTTGATTTCCTCTGCCTTCTCTGCTTTAGGCAGTTGTCTAATTTCTTTTGTTGCAGGTACCTTCACAGCTGTCTCATCCTGGTGCAATTTCTCAGCTGCTTTGCTTTGCCTCCTGGTGACTGGCCTTCATGGTTTGACCATAAATTCCCTACCAGATTCTTCAAATCTTAATCTTTTTGAGGCCTTTGATTTTTTGGTGCTTTCAGGTGATGATTGGGTTAGGTCAATAGGCATTGACTCAACCTGCACTGTTTTAGCTTGTTCAAAATCAATTGCCTCCAGCAAATCGTTTAGACTAGCCTTTGACATAGGGCTTTCTTCCACCACTATTGATTTGCCCTTTTCTCTGCTTAGTTGACTTCTGGTTCTCACTCTTGACACCTGTTCAACTCCACTTGGCCCTGGTGCATCTTCCTGGTGCTTGATTTTCTCCTTTGCTAATGACTTGGGTGTCTCCTTTATAACCACAGACTTCTCGGGTTTACTCAACTTGGTTTTGGGCTTCTTTTGGCCTTTCACCTGCTTTCTGAGCTCAGCCAGGGTAGGTTCTTCAGTTCTTTTTTCTTTTTCCCTATCCGGTAATGGAGTGAGGCCTGTCTTGCTTTGAAAGCCGGCCATAAAAATAAAAGAATCCCAATCCCTACCGATTTTTTGCAAACCATCTAACACCAGCAACTTCACTAAACCATGGTGAAACAGGGATGTTTCACAATCATCTTTCTTTAACTGGACTTTGTCACACATTTTACTAAGACTTCTGAACAAGTAGAAAGGAATGTCTATTGATGCTTTACCTGTGAAATGCAACAAGAGTTTGAAATGATAGGAATAAACTTTGGTGTACCTCCCCTCGCATGTTAGGTATTTCTGGATGCATGTAAGGAGCAGAGCATAATGTTCTTTTACATAACTCCTTGGCACAGCTTTGGTGAGGTCCTCATTTACATACTGTTCTTTTAAAAATTCCTTACAGGGAGTCATGTCAAACTTAAAATTTTTGAACCACTCTTGTCCTCCTCTCGGAATTTCAGTGACAATGGAAATGGCTTGTGGAGACACAGGAAATTCTAGCATTGACACCTTAGAATTCAAGCCAGTAAAATTCAATGCAAAAGCTTTCGTTACCTCTGTATGTCCTCCCTTCAACTTTTCGCAAAACCTCCAGCAACCCGCATTTTTAAAAGCTCTTGCTACACCTTCATCTCTGAATGTAATATCAAGCCCCTCTGGCTCTGTTCTTAAGCACCTTCCAGATCGATGTACTCTTTTCTCCATCTTGCTACGAATGTCTTCACACAGAGAACTAACAGCAGCTACAACTTAGAAACAACCTCAGCTTTGGAGTGCAGGCTCGCTTGCAATGATCTCTTTAAATGAAAACTCAGGCTTCTTTGCGTTTTTTTTATAAAAAAAACTCGTCATACAACAGGCATGTTAACGCACCATGAATAAACATTATGAGGAAACTATACCTCATAAAATCTCTTTAAAATGATTGTCATGTGCGTGATCCTAAACCTGATGGTGGAATGATAACCTATTATGACCTGGAGAAGACATCAACTGACAAAATGTGAACGGACCTAATGACTCATCTTCCCAGACTTGACATTTCAAGAAAATGCGCCACAAAAACCCCGAATCCCTGATTTCGTAGCGCAAACAATTATGAATTGACAAAACGCGCTACGAAATGGCTGGTAAATGATACGCTGCGAAAAGGTGGAAAAATGATTGTGCAACTAAATTGACCAATCAGATTGCGCTGCGAAACTGCGCAAAATACAAATGACGCAAACAAGACAAGACATGCTTTAAACAATAATGATGGAGGGTATCTAACGGTTTTTCACAAGGACTCACATTAATACCTTTTGAAATTGTGATTTCAAAGTGACACACATAGAAACCTATTGACTTAAACAAAAAATTTTATATGAATTTTTGGACATAGGTGGACTGTGGTTTTAAGTGATAACAAAACCAAAATGCTTAGAATCATTTTACTCCAAAATTTTTTATTTATTCTTTTTTCTTTTTCAAATGATTCATTTTATAGTGAAATCAATGAAAATAAAGTTTATTCTAAAATAGTCATTGTTTCCATATCTTTATTCCACTTAGCTATCCAAGGAATGATAACGTTTGTTTTCACAATCTTCATTCAATTTGATTAATGATAGTTCATCATATTAACCCATTCAAAAAACTTTATGCTTTTCCTTTCAGAAAGTACTTTGTCAAATGTTACATTCAAATATCAAGTTGTAGCATATCCATGATAAAAATAGAGCTTGCATGGAAAGATATGTGTTCTTGTTCGAAACTTGTGTCCATCTTTAATCTTTGCTTTTCCAACAAAATTTGGTTAGAGAGACCCTTTACTTAAATCAACTCAAGTAATAATTTTTCATGATCAATAATTGCTTTTTCATGTTAATTGAACGAAAAAGCTTAGAACCTTCCTACTCGAAAGAATTTTATTTATTCTCTTTTCCTTTTCAAATGATTATTTTTATAGTGAAGTCAATGAAAATGGAGTTTATTCTAAAATAGTAATTGTCTCAATATCTTTGTTTTTCCTTGCAATAGATGGAATTATAGCATTTGTTTTCATAGTCTTGATTGAATTTGACTAATGGTAGTTCATCGTATTAACCTAATCAGAAAACTACATGCTTATTAACTTTGGATAGTCAATTAATTGTCCTTAGTACTCTATCTATATCGAGGTGTTTTATTTGAGCTTCCTGAATATTAAGTGTCATTTCACAATTGTGAACTAAATTCTTATTATCCAATATTAAATGAAGTGTACTCTACCCCTTATGACGATGGAGTTAGTTTCATTGTGTGATGATGTAGGAGCATCCAAATGAAGGTATCATGGCTGAGGTGTTTGGTCTCGGTTAAAAAAGAACAGGTTCACATTTCATGGTTTAGTCTCATTTTCATTTGTTGGTCAAGACAGTAATTAGGGACTTATATGTATTTTTCTTTAATTTGTTAGTTCATTAGTAGTTAAGAGTGTCATAGTCAGATAAGGGTTGTTACATCTGCCTTTTCTCTGTTGTTTTCTTTTTATTATTTTTAGTTGTCTTACATACAAAAATGTATTCCAACAGAGCAAGAAAAACTAAAAGTAGTTGCTATAACTATGTAACTGCACATACAACTACATCTACAACTGTGGGTAGTTAAGACAAAACTGTCTCAAAATAACACAAAAGAAAACATTTCGTATTTTGTAAGGGTTCGACTAGAGAACAGAAGGAAAAATAAATAATAATAATTTTATTTATTTATTTTATTTTTAATTTTATTTTATTTTTAATTTTATTTTTATTTTATTTTTATTTTTTTATTTTATTTTATTTTTTATTTTATTTTATTTTTATTTTTTTTTTTCTGCAGAACACCTGTGTCTATCTATAGCTTTCCATCTCCTCTAAATTAATTACTGTGTGCATTGACCCAAACAGAGAAATGAATCACAGTTACAGCTAACTAGTTATTCTCTAATTAATTACTATGTGCAATGATAAAGAGCAGAGACTTTTTATTCTTTTCTTTCCTTTTCCAAAACAATTATTTTCTACTAGTGAATTGACTACAGAGTGTCACGAAGATGGAACTAACAACAGTTGAAGCCATACAAGTAATAGAGAGCGAGATTTCAGTTCCAAACAACAAACAACAGTAAGCCCATGGAGAGATAACAAGCGATAAGGAGAGATCACTACAGAAACAACAATTCCTACTTTAAAAACTACCGCACTATATTTCCAGGTAATACACCATTATCTAAACAAAGTCCTTCTTTTTCAAATAACAATTTGTATAAGAATAAGTTACAAATTCCAGAATAGCCACAGTCAAAGGTGGAATGAGTTGCATTAAGAAAAACAACTGGCAACTGGCTTAGGGTTTGAGTACCCAGAAACAAACCTAACGACTATAGGAACCAAAATACATTACATAAAAGGGCATAACATAAGATAACTTAACAACAAGTGAGGAGCCAAGGCTATCAGAGTCTAAAACAACTACAATACAACCAGAATGCTAGAGTTTGAACAAAAATAAACCGAGATACATCTTAGTGACAAGGAACAACCCTACCGGGTTTTACAAGGAAGCAACAGCCCTGAAAAATAGCGTCCAGTCACCCTTCACCTGCAGACACCGCCCACAGATAGGTGTTAGAGCCTGTGCATACAAAACAAAAACGGAAAGTGTGCAACCATAAGGAGAGGGTTGAGAACTTACCAGAGGAGTAGACGACGCCGGAACGAGAAATCTGAGACCAGGTTGCAGCCACAAGGAAAATCCCCTGCTCACAAGGATCGGCTATCCTCAGCAAAAACCCAAAAATGCGAAGAGAACTATAACAGAGACAGAGAATTTACCTTGTCAGTGGTGAGAAGAGCTGAGGAATTGATCCTTTGTGGCCACAACCTACAAGAGGAAAACATAGAGGAATAAATAGATAAGTAGAGGAATGGTCGAGTAGGAAAACAAACTAATAAACAATAGAAGCACACAACAAATATTAGAGTTGCAGACGAGTGAAACCCTTCATGACAGTTAGCCAAACAACCAGCATAAAACCTGGAAGAACCCCAACTACTAGCAGCTAAAGAACGGTCTACAGAACCTTCAGACATACAGAGCAGGACGGGCACCATTGCAAAAACCACCAAAGGCACAGAGCGGAGCTCTCTCAGCAGCCAAAAACCATCAAAAAACAATGTCAAAATGCCAAAGTGAGTGAGGATTTGGTGTGTAAACCCAGGCGCGGGATAGCGAGATTCGAGGCTAGGACAGGTGTCCCCCACACCAAATCTTGTACCCTTCAAATTGAATGCACAATCAAACAATCAAAAAATATCCATAACACTTTAACCTGATATTTAATCAACCTATTTATTATTGTATTATAAGGCTAATCGAGCTGGTCCAATCATATTGTGGTATCAGAGCCAGATTTTGGAGATTTCTTGGAAAAAATGGAAGTTGGAAGACGAGGTCATGGAAGAGGTGATCGGAGAGTAGCAGAGGAAGGATTGTGGGAGGAGATTAGGATCCTTACTGCCCGTTTGGAGGTAGTTGAAGCAAGAAGGATAAGGGATTCAGAGGTAGGAGATGACATCAAAGAAGAAGCTATAGTTGCATTGAATGGATCAGATGAGGAAGGACCTCAAATTAGATTGTTGAGGTCAGTCTTGTTGGCTAGCAGCAAGCCTAAGCCAGAAATTCCAAATTACGATGGTAGCTTGTCCATAGAAGTTCTGTTAGACTAGATTAGCGAGTTGGACAAGTATTTCAATTGTGAAGAGGTTAGTAAAGATCAGAGAGTTAAGTTCACCGCAACCAAGCTGAAAGGACATGCATCCTTGTGGTGGGATAGTGTCCAAGTGGAAAGAAGGAGGATGAATAAGTTGCCAATAAAGAAATGGCCAAGGTTCGTAGTTTTCATGAGTTGGAAAGCTTTTACAGTAAATTTATCAGAGATTTTAGTGGAATCTATGGGCCTATGTTGGATACTATTAAGAAGACAAGTCAACCTTTCCATTGGAGTAAAGCAGCAAAGAGGAGCTTCCAGTTTTTGAAGATAAAAATCATTGAGAGGCCAATCTTAAGATTGCCTGATTGTAATAAGCTCTTCCATGTCCATTGTGATGCAAGTGGTACGACCACTAGAGCTGTACTTAGTCAGGAAGACAAACCTGTTGCGTTTTTCAGTGAGAAGTTGAATGAGAGCAGGCATAAGTATTCATCTTATGACAAAGAATTCTATGCTGTCGTCCAAGCACTGAAGCATTGAAGACACTATCTGCTGGGGAGTGAGTTTGTTTTATTTTCTGATAACTCTACACTACAATACGTGATGGAATAGCATAAGTTGAATCAAAAGCATGCTAAGTGCATCGAATATTTACAGAGTTTCACTTTTGTGTTGAAACACATTAGCAGGCATGCCAATAAGGTGGTAGATGCGTTGAGCAGAAGAGCTTTGCTCTCGTAGGAGAGTACAATACAAGTGTTGGGCTTTAAGCATTTAAAAGACTTGCATTAGGCCGACGTGGATTTCAAAGAGGCTTATGAAGCCTGTCAGAATATTTTTCTAAGAAACAATAGTCCATGGTTGGACTATAATTAACAGGAGAAGCTATTGTTAAAGGGGGGAAATTATGCATTCCTGATTGTTCGATGAGAGAGAATATCATTCGGGAGAAGCATAATGGAGGTTTAGCTGGGCATTTCGACATAGAAAAAACATTAGAACAGTTAGGACACTTTTATTACTGGCCAAAGATGCGACGATACGTGTAGCGATATGTGACTAGGTGTAAAGGGTGCCAATTGGTGAAATGACACAGCCAAAATGCAAGACTCTACATGGCACTGCCTATTCCAAGTAGACCGTGGGACTCAATTAGCTTGGATTTTGTCTTGGGTCTACCAAGAATGCAATGAGGTTTCGACTCAGTGATGGTGGTAGTAGACCAGTTTTCAAAAATGGTGCATTTCATTCCTTGCCGAAAAACCAATGATGCCACTCATGTAGCACACTTGTTTTTCATGGAAATCATCAAGTTGCACAGCTTACCGAGGTCCATTATTTCAGATAGGGATGTGAAATTTACAAGGCACTTTTCCCACACCTTGTGGAAGAAGTTGGACACTCAGTTGAATTTCAGCTCTGCATATCACCCACAAACTGATGGGCAAACAGAGGTGGTGAATAGGAGCTTGGGAATCCTACTACGAAGTTTGGTTGGAGAGAACTTATGGATGTGGGATCATGTCCTTGATCAGGTGGAATTTGCTTATAACGATTCACCAAATCGTAGTACGGGTTACAGTGCTTTTCAAATTTTGTATGGCATGCATCCTTGCGGAGTGCATGAGCTACGAGATCTAGGAAAATTAGAAAGAAGGACTGCTAATGGGGAATATTTCACCAAAGCAATGAATGACCTACACGAGTAAGTAAAGATGAATTTGCAGGACAACAGTCAAAAATACAAGCAACAGACAGATCTAAAACAACGAGAAGTATAGTTTAATGTGGGGGATGAAGTCCTCGCACATTGCGTAGAGAACGTTTTCCTAGGGGTGAATACAACAAATTAAAATATAATAAGATTGGCCCTTGTAAAATTCTACGTAAATTTTCAGCAAATTCTTATGAATTACAGCTACCACCAGGGATAGGCATATCATCCATCTTCAATGTGGCAGGTCTGTTTCCATTTACTGCCAATCCTGAAGACAACAGTGCCACATGGCCAGAATAGGACACCCAAATTAAGAATGGTTCTTGGATGAGACAAATTCCTTCAGCTCATCCCCTTGAGATCGAGAGGATTCTCGACACTCAAGTGGCCAAGCAAACTCGGCAAAAGGAATACCTTCAGTATTTGGTCAAGTGGAAGAACCATCCCATAGAAGACAGTTCGTGGCTTGAGACTAGACAAATACAGCGGGCAGGCTATTCAGTTGAGGAGCTCATGGACCGGAGCCATGAATTTTTCTTACCTCGGGAGTCTGATGCAGGAGCATCTAGCTGAGGGTATCATGGATGAGGTGTTTGGTCTCAGTTAAAAAAGAACAGGTTCACATTTGATGGTTTAGTTTAATTTTCATTTGTTGGTCTAGACAGTAATTAGGGACTTATATGTTTTTTTTCTTTAATTTGTTAGTTCAATAGCAGTTAAGAGTGTCATAGTGAGATAAGGGCTATTACAACTGCCTTTTCTCTGTTGTTTTCCTTTTATTATTTTCATTTGGCCTACGTACAAAAATGTATTCCAACAGAGCAAGAAAAACCAAAAGTAGTTTCTATAACTATGTAACTACACATACAATTGCAAATATGACTACGAGCAGTTAAGACAAAACCGTCTCAAAATAGTACAAAATAAAACATTTCATATTTTGTAAGGGTTCGACTAGAGAACAAAAGGAAAAATAAATAAGAATTTTTTTCTACAGAACACCTGTGTCTATCTATAGCTTTCCATCTCCTCTAAATTAATTACTGTGTGCATTGACCCAAACAGAGAAATGAATCACAGTTACAACTAACTGGTTATCCTCTAATTAATTACTCTGTGCAATGATAAAGAGCAGAGACTTTTTATTCTTTTCTTTCCTTTTCCAAAACAACTATTTTCTACCAGTGAATTGACTACAGAGTGTCATGAAGACAGAACTAACAACAGTTGAAGCCATACAAGTAATAGAGAGCGAGATTTCAGTTCCAGACAACAAGCAACAGTAAGCCCACGGAGAGTGAACAAGCGATAAGGAGAGATCACTATAGAAACAACAGTTCCTACTTTAAAAATGACCACACTGTATTTCCAGGTAATACACCATTATATAAACAAAGTCCTTCTTTTTTCAAATAACAATTTTCATAGGAATAAGTTACAAATTCTAGAATAGCCACATTCAAAGGTGGAATGAGACGCATTAAGAAAAACAACCGGAAACCAGCTCAAGGTTTGAGTACCCAGAAATAAAACTATTGAGTATAGGACCAAAATACATTATATAGAAGGGCATAACCCAAGATAACTTAACAGAAAGTGAGGAGCCGAGGCTATCAAAGTCTAAAACAACTACCAAAAAAACCATAAAGTTGGAGTTTGAACAAAAATAAAATGAGATACATCTCAGTGACAAGGAACGACCCTACCGGGTTTTACAAGGAAGCAACAGCCCTGAAAACTGGCGTCCGAAGTCACCCTTCACCTGCAGACACCGCCCATAGAGAGGTGTTAGAGTCTATGCATACAAAACAGAAACGAAAAGTGTGCAACCATAAGGAGAGGGTTTAGAGCTTACCAGAGGGGCAGACAGTGTCGGAATTAGAAATCCGAGACCAGGTTTAGCCACAAGGAAAATCCCCTGCTCACAAGGAGTGGCTATCCTCAGCAAAAACCCAAAAATGCGAAGAGAACTATAACAGAGACAGAGAATTTACCTTCTCAGTGATGAGCAGAGCCGAGGAACCAATCCTTTGTGGCCACAACCTGCAAACGGAAAACATAGAGGAATAAATAGATAACCATAAGAATGGTCGAGTAGGAAAACATACTAATAAACAACAGAAGCACATAGCAAATATTAGAGTTGCAGACGAGTGAAATCCTTCATGATGGTCAACAAAACAACCAACATAACACCTGGAAGAACCCAACTACCAACAGCTAAAGAATGGTCTACAGAACCTTCAGACATACAGAGCAGGATGGGCATTGAGGGGACCAGCCTGATTAGCCTTACAATACAATAATAAAGAGGTTGATTAAATATTAGGATAAAGTGTTATGGATATTTTTTTATTGTTTGATTGTGCATTCAATTTGAAGGGTATGAGAGTTGGTGTGGGGGACACCTATCCTAACCTCGAAACTCACTATCCCGCGCTTGGGTTTACACACCAAACCCTCACCCACTTCGACATTTTGACATTGTGTTTTTTTGGTTTCTGGTTGCTGAGAGAGTTCCACTCTCTGTCTTTGGTGGTTGTTGCAATGGTGCCTGTTGTAGGAGCATCTAGCTGAGGGTATCACGGCTGAGGTGTTTGGTCTCAACTAAAGAAGAGCAGGTTCACATTTCATGGTTTAGTTTTATTTTCATTTGCTAGTCAAGGCAGTAATTAGGGACTTATATGTTTTTTTTCCTTAATTTGTTAGTTCAGTAGCGGTTAAGAGTGTCATAGTCAGATAAGGGCTATTACAACCACCTTTTCTCTATAATTGCACATACAACTACAAATACAACTGTGAGTAGTTAAGACAAAACTGTCTCGAAATAGTACAAAAGAAAACATTTCATATTTTGTAAGGGTTCAACTAGAGAACAAAAGGAAAAATAAATAAGAATTTCTTTTCTGTAGAACACCTGTCTCTATTTATAGCTTTCCACCTCCTCTAAATTAATTACTGTGTGCATTGACCCAAATAGAGAAATGAATCACAATTACAGCTAACTAGTTATCCTCTAATTAATTACTGTGTGCAATGATAAAGAGCATAGGCTTTTTATTCTTTTCTTTCCTTTTCCAAAACAATTATTTTCTACCAGCAAATTGACTACAGATTGTCATGAAGATGGAACTAACAAAATTTGAAGCCATACAAGTAACAGAGAGAGAGATTTTAGTTCTAGACAACAAACAACCATAAGCCCATGGAGAGCGAACCAACGATAAGGAGAGATCACTACAGAAACAACAGTTCCTACTTTTAAAACGACAACACTATATTTCTAGGTAATACACCATTATCTAAACAAAGTTCTTCTTTTTTCCAATAATAATTTGCATAAGGATAAGTTATAAATTCCAGAATAGCCACAGTCAAAGGTGGAACAAGTCGCATTAAGAAAAACAACCAGCAACCGGCTCAGGGTTTGAGTACCCAGAAATAAACCTATTGACTACAGGAACCAAAATACATTACATAGAAGGGCATAACCCAAGATAACTTGAAAGAAAGTGAGGAGCCGAGGCTGTCAGAGTCTAAAACAACTACCAGAAAACAAGAAAGCTAGAGTTTGAACAAAAATAAAACGAGATACATCTCAGTGACAAGGAACGACCCTACTGGGTTTTACAAGGAAGCAACAACCCTGAAAACTGGTGTCCAAAGTCACCCTTCACCTGCAGACACCGCCCACAGAGAGGTGTTAGAGTCTATGCATACAAAATGGAAACGGAAAGTGTGCAACCATAAGGAGAGGGTTGAGAGCTTACCATAGGAGCAAACAGCGTCGGAGAGAGAAATCCGAGACTAGGTTGCAGCCACAAGGAAAATCCCCTGCTCACAAGGAGCGGCTATCCTCAGTAAAAACCCAAAAATGCGTAGAGAACTATAACAGAGACAAAGAATTCACCTTGTCAGTGACGAGCAGAGCCGAGGAACCAGTACTTTGTGGCCGCAACCTATAAGAGGAAAACATAGAGGAATAAATAGATAACGAGTGGAATGGTCAAGTAGGAAAACAAACTAATAAACAGCAGAAGCACATAGAAAATATCAGAGTTGTAGACAAGTGAAACCCTTCACAACGGTTAGCGAAACAACTAGCATAACGCTCAGAAGAACACCAATTACCAACAGCTAAAGAATGATCTACAAAACCTTCAGATATACAGAGCAAGACGGGAACTGAGGGGGCCAACCTAATTAGCCTTTCAATACAATAATAATGAGGTTGATTAAATATTAAGATAAAGTGTTATAGATATTTTTTTATTGTTTGATTACGCATTCAATTTGATGGGTACAAGAGTTGGTGTGGGGGACACCTGTCCTGGCCTCGAACCTCGCTATCCCGTGCTTGGGTTTACACACCAAACCCTCACCCACTTTGACATTTTGACATTGTGTTTTGTTGGTTTGTGGTTGCTGAGAGAGTTCCACTCTGTGTCTTTGGTGGTTGTTGCAATGGTGCCTGATGCAGGAGCATCCAACTGAGGGTATCATGGCTGAGGTGTTTGGTCTCAGTTAAAAAAGAACAGGTTCACATTTCATGGTTTAGTTTCATTTTCATTTGCTGGTCAAGGCAGTAATTAGGGACTTATATGTTTTTTTTCTTTAATTTGTTAGTTCAGTAGCAGTTAAGGGTGTCATAGTCAGATAAGGGCTATTACAACCACCTTTTCTTTGTTTTTTTCTTGTTATTATTTTCAATTGTCTTATGTACAAAAATGTATTCCAACAAAGCAAGAAAAATCAAAAGTAGTTGCTATAACTATGTAACTGCAAATACAACTGCAAATACAACTATGACCAGTTAAGACAAAACTGTCTTGAAATACAAAAGAAAACATTTCATATTTTGTAAGGGTTCGACTAGAGAACAGAAGGAAAAATAAATAAGAATTTATTTTCTGCAGAACACTTGTGTCTATCTATAACTTTCCATCTCCTCTAGATTAATTACTATGTGCATTGACCCAAATAGAGAAATGAATCAAAATTATAGCTAACTAGTTATCCTCTAATTAATTACTTTGTGCAATGATAAAGAACATAAACTTTTTATTCTTTTCTTTCCTTTTCCAAAACAATTATTTTCTACCAGCAAATTGACTACAGAGTTTCACGAATACTTTCAGTTCCAGACAACAAACAATAGTAAGTCCATGAAGAGAAAACAAGTGATAAGGAGAGATCACTGCAGAAACAACAATTCCTACTTTAAAAACGATCGCACTGTATTTCCAGGTAATACACCATTATCTAAACAAAGTCCCTCTTTTTTCAAATAACAATTTGCATAATAATAAGTTACAAATTCCAGAATAGCCACAGTCAAAGGTGGAATGAGTCACATTAAGAAAACCAACCAGCAACCGGCTGAGGGTTTGAGTACCCAGAAACAAACCTAATGACTACAAGAACCAAAATACATTACATAGAAGGGCATAACCCAAGATAACTTAACAACAAGTGAGGAGCTGAGGCTCTCAGAGTCTAAAACAACTACTAGACAACTAGAACGGTGGAGTTTGAACAAAAATAAAATGAGATACATCTTAGTGACAAGGAATGACCCTACCAGGTTTTACAAGGAAGCAACAACCCTGAAAACTGGCGTCTGAAGTCACCCTTCACCTACAGACACTGCCCATAGAGAGGTGTTAGAGTCTACGCATCCAAAATGGAAATGGAAAGTGTGCAACCATAAGGAGAGGGTTGAGAGCTTACCAGAGGATCAGACGATGTTAAAATGAGAAATACGAGACCAAGTCGCAGACACAAGGAAAATCCCCTGCTCACAAGGAGTGGCTATCCTTAGTAAAAACCTAAAAATTCGAAGAGCTCTATAACAGAGATAGATAATTTACCTTGTTAGTGACAAGCAGAGCTGAGTAACCAGACCTTTGTTGCTGCAACCTACAAGAGGAAAACATAGAGGAATAAATAGATAACCAATGAAATAGTCAAGTAGGAAAAAAACTAATAAACAACAAAAGCACACAGAAAATATCAGAGTTTCAGACGAGTGAAACCCTTCACGACGGTCAACAAAACAACCAGCATAACACCCGAAAGAACCCCAACTACCAGTAGCTAAAGAATGGTCTACAGAACCTTTAGACATACAGAGCAGGATGGGCACCATTGCAACAACCACCAAAGACACAGAGTGGAACTCTCTCAGTAGCCAAAAATGAACAAAACACAATGTCAAAATGCCAAAGTGAGTGAGGGTTTGGTGTGTAAACCCAAGCGCGGGATAGGGAGGTTCAAGGCCGGGACAAGTGTCCCCCACACCAACTCTCGTACCCTTCAAATTGAATGCGCAATCAAACAATAAAAAAATATCCATAACACTTTAACCTGATATTTAAGCAACCTCTTTATTATTGTATTGTAAGGCTAATCGGGCTGGTCCCATGATATTGTGGTATCAGAGGAGGATTTGGAGATTTCTTGGAAAAAATGGAAGTTGGAAGATGAGTTCATGGAAGAGGTGCTCAGAGAGTAACAGAGGAAGGATTGTGGGAGGAGAATAGGATCCTTATTGCCCGTTTGGAGGCGGTTGAAGCAGGAAGGAGAAGAGATCCGGAGGTAGGAGATGATAGTGAAGAAGAAGCTATAGTTGCAACGGATGGATAGGATGAGGAAGGACCTGAAATTAGATTGTTGAGGTTAGTCATGTTGGCTAGCAGCAAGCCTAAGCTAGAAATTCCAAATTATGAAGGCAACTTGTCCACAGAAGTTCGGTTACACTGGATTAGCGAGTTGGACAAGTATTTTGAATTTGAAGAGGTCAGCAGATATCAGAGAGTTAAGTTTTTCGTAACGAAGCTGAAAGGATACACAACCTTGTGGTGGGATAGTGCCCAAATGGAAAGAAGAAATATGAATAAGTTGCTAATAAAGAAATGGCCAAGAATGTTGGCCAAGAAGAAGGGAAATTTTTTTCCCAAATATTACTAGATTGCACTGCATCGGCAAGTGCAAAATTTGAAGCAAAAAGGGATGACAGTGAAAGAATATATTGAATAATTCTACCAGGTAAATTTAAGAGCTGGTTACATGGAGGATACCCTGGAAAAAATAGCAAGGTATGTAAATGGTCTGAGATTGGAAATATTGGATGAGATAAGCATTCTTTCCCCAATGAATATATAAGAAGCATACCAGAGTGCCATGAAGGGAGAGGAGAAGATCACAAGAAAACAGAATGCTAGGAGAGGATGGGGAACTAGTTGAGGAAGAGGACAATGCTATGGCAGAGGACGAATTGCCAATAATAGTGAAGAGGGCAGCAGTTCCAAAACTTTAGGGAAAGCAAAAAAAGGAGATAACACTAGAGGAGGAAGGCCATATCAGTGAGGAAGGGGAAATGGCTAGGGTAGAGGAGCTGCCTATCAGTGCTACAGGTGCCACAAGTGGGGGCACAAGTCTTTTGAGTGTCCTGAAGCTGAACAAGCTAGCCAAAGAGGAGTGTATGTTGCGTAGCCAGAGGAAGCAGAGGCACCACCCTAGGAAGCAAAAAATGTGCCGGAAATAGGGGAAGCCTTAGTTCTGAATAAAGTGTTGTTGAAACCAGCCAAGGAGATAATTGAACAAACTCAAAGGAAGGAATTATTCCAGACAATTTATAAGTCGCACAGAAAATGCTGCAAGTTGATTATCGACAGTGGAAGCACGGATAATCTGGTTGCCACAGAGATGGTAGAGAAGTTGGGTTTGAAGTAGCTAAAGCACCCCACTCCCTAAAAGGTATCATGGTTGTAGAAAGGCCATAAGTTGTTGGTTGACGAACAATGTAAAGTTGAGTTCCATATTGGCAGGTATAAAGACAAGGTTATTTGTGATATATGCCAATGGACGTATGTCATATACTGCTAAGAAGACCATGGAAGTATGGCCGGAAGGTAGTGAATGATGGGAAGACAAACTGTTATAATTTTGTCAAGGATGGGATTAAGCACACACTTGTGCCCATCAAAGAGGAAGAAACAGCAGAAACAAGCAGAAAAAAAGTGTTATTAATGGGTGGAAAATAGTTTTTAAAGTAGATCGAAGACATCAAAGTGAATTATGCTATAGTAAGGAGGCCGAACATAGTGTTACTACACACTGAAATTTCAGATTTACCAGAAGAAAGTTTTGAGATGTTGTAGGAGTTTAGTGATATCGTAGTGGATGATCTACCAGATAAACTGCCTCCTAAGAGGAGTATCAGTCATCATATTGACTTTATACCTGAAGCAAGTCTACCGAACAAGGCAACATATCAGATGAGCCCCAAAGATAACGAGGAGATCACATAACAGGTGCAGGAATTGCTGGATAAAGGGCTGATAAGGGAGAGTTTGAGTCCTTGCGCAGTTCCGACAATTCTTGCTCCCAAGAAAGGAGAAGAATGGTGAATGTGCATGGATTCGAGGGCCATCAACAAGATTACCATTAGGTACAGGTTTCCACTGCCATGGATGGATGATATGATGGACTGCCTGAGCAGGGCAGCATACTTCTCGAAGATCGATCTGAAGAGCGGTTATCACCAAATTCGGATAAGGGAAGGGGATGAATGGAAAACATCATTCAAGACTAATGAAGGGTTGTATGAGTGGCTGGTAATGCCATTCAGATTAAGTAATTCCCCTAGTACCTTTATGTGACTGATGAATGAAATGTTGAAAAAGTTCATTGGAAAGTTTGTGGTAGTGTATCTTGATGATATATTAATTTTCAGCAAGACAAAGGAGGAACACTTTCGACATGTTCAAAGTGTGAGGAGAAATTGCAGCAGAATAAACTGCTAATAAATCTAAAAAAATGTTCTTTTTTTCAAAGAGAACTAGTTTATTTGGGTTTTATGATTGTAGATAACGAGTTGAAGATGGACCCAGAAAAAGTTGCAGCTATTATTAGCTGGCCATCCCCAAAGAGCTAACCTATGAGATCTGGGAATATTAGAAAGGAGTGTTGATTGGGAAGATTTCACCAAAGCAATGAATGACCTACTCGAGTAGGTAAAGATGAAGTTGCAGGATAGCAGTAAAAAATACAAGCAGTGGGCAGATTTGAAATGGTGAGAGGTACATTTTAATGTGGGGAATGAAGTCACACATTTGCACAGAGAACGTTTTCCTAGGGGTGAATACAACAAATTGAAATATAAGAAGATTGACCCTTGTAAAATTCTATGTAAATTTTTAGCAAATGCTTATGAATTACAACTAGCACTAGGGATAGGCATATCACCCATCTTCAATGTGGCAGATCTGTTTCCATTTACTACCAGTCCTTAAGACGACAGTGCCACATGACCAGAACGGGACACCCAAATTGAGAATGGTTCTTGGATGAGACAAATGCCTTTGGCTCAGCCCCTTGAGATAGAGAGGATTCTCGACACTCAGGTGGCCAAGCAAACTCGGTGGAAGGAATACATTCAGTATCTGGTCAATTGGAAGAACCATCCCATAGAAGACAGTTCGTGGCTTAACGCCAGACAAATACAGTGGGCAGGCTATTCGGTTAAGGAGCTCATGGACCGGAGCCATGAATTTTTCTTACCTCAAGAGCCTGATGCAGGAGCATCTAGCTGAGGGTATCATGGCTGAGGTGTTTGGTCTCAGTTAAAAAAGAACAGGTTCTCATTTCATGGTTTAATTTCATTTTCATTTGCTAGTCAAGACAGTAATTAGGGACTTCTATGTTTTTTTCCTTTAATTTGTTAGTTTAGTAGTAGTTAAGAGTGTCATAGTCAGATAAGGGTTGTTACAGCCACCTTTTCTCTGTTGTTTTCTTTTTATTATTTTCATTTTTCTTATGTACAAGAATGTATTCCAATAGAGTAAGAAAAACCAAAAATAGTTGCTATAACTATGTAACTGCACATACAACTGTAAATACAACTACGAGCAGTTAAGACAAAATTGTCTTGAAATAGTACAAAAGAAAGCATTTCATATTTTGTAAGGGTTCAACTAGAGAACAGAAGGAAAAATAAATAAGAATTTCTTTTCTGTAGAACACCTATGTCTATCTATAGCTTTCGATCTCCTATAAATTAATTATTGTGTGCATTGACCCAAACAGAGAAATGAATCATAGTTACAACTAACTGGTTATTGTCTAATTAATTACTGTATGCAACGATAAAGAGCAGAGAAATTTTATTCTTTTCTTTCCTTTTCCAAAACAATTATTTTCTACCAGTGAATTGACTATAGAGTGTCACGAAGATGGAACTAACAATAGATGAAGCCATACAAGTAACAGAGAGCGGGATTTTAGTTCCAGACAATAAACAACAGTAAGCCCATGGAGAGAATATACTGAAGAATTCTACCGGGTAAATTTAAGAGCTGCGTATGTGGAGGATACCCCAGAAAAGACAGGTAGGTGTGTTAATGGCTTAAGGCAGGAAATATTGGATTAGATAAGCATTCTTTCCCCAAGGAATATAGAAGAAGCATAACAGAGTGCCATGAAGGTAGAGGAGAAGATCACAAGAAAACAAAATTCTAGGAGAGGATTGGGAACTAGTAGAGGAAGAGGACAATCCTATGGCAGAGGATGAACTGCCAATAATAGTGAAGAAGGCAATACTTCCAAAACTTCAGGGACAATAGAAAAAGGAGACAACGCTAGAGGAGTAAGGCCATATTAGCGAGGAAGGCGAAATGGCCAGGGCAGAGGAGCTTCCTATCAGTGCTACAAGTGCCACAAGTGGGGGCACAGGTCTTTTGAGTGTCCTGAAGCAGAACAAGATGGTCAAAGAGGAGCATATGTTGCGTAGCCAGAGGAAGTAGAGGCACCACCCTAGGAAGCAGAAAATGTGCTGGAAACAGGGGAAGCCTTTGTTCTGAATAAAGTGCTGTTGGAACCAGCCAAGGAGACAGCTGAAAAAAATCAAAGGAAGGTATTATTGCAGACAGTTTGTAAGTCTGATGGAAAATGCTACAAGTTGATTATCGACAGTGGGAGCACGGATAATTTGGTTGCCACAGAGATGGTAGAGAAGTTGGGTTTGAAGTGGCTGAAACACCCCACTCCCTACAAGGTATCATGGTTGTAGAAAGGCCATCAACTGTTGGTTGACAAACAGTGTGAAGTTGAGTTCCATATTGGCAGGTATAAAGACAAGGTTATTTGTGATATTATGCCAATGGACGTATGCCATATACTGCTAGGAAGACCATGGCAGTATGATTGGAAGGTAGTGCATAATGGGAAGACAAACTATTACAAGTTTGTCAAGGATGGGATTAAGCACACACCTGTGCCCATCAAGGAGGAAGAAACAACAGAAACAAGCAGAACAAAAGTGTTATTAATGGGTGGAAAATAGTTTTTAAAGCAAATCGAAGATAACAAAGTGAATTATGCTATAGTAAGGAGGCCAAAGACAATTTTACTACACACTGAAATTTCAAATTTACTAGAAGAAATTCAGGAGATTTTGTAAGAGTTTAGTGATATCGTAGTGGATGATCTACCAGATAAACTTCCTCCTAAGAGGAGTATCAATCATCACATTGACTTTATACCTAGAGAAAGTCTACCGAACAAGGCAACATACCAGATGAGCCCCATAGATAATGAGGAGATCATAAAATAGGTGCAGGAATTGCTAGATAAAGGGCTAATAAGGGAGAGTTTGAGCCCCTGCACAGTTCTGATAGTTCTCGCTCCTAAGAAAGGAGGAGAATGGTGAATTTGCACAGATTCGAGGGCCATCAACAAGATTACCATCAAGTATAGGTTTCCACTGCCATGGATGGATGATATGATGGATTTCCTGAGTGGGGCAGCATACTTCTCGAAGATCAATCTGAAGAGTATTTATCACCAGATCTAGATCACAGAAGGGGATGAATGGAAAACAAAATTCAAGACTAATGAAGGGCTATATGAGTGGCTGGTAATGCCATTTGAATTAAGTAATTCCCCTAGTACCTTTATGCGACTGATGAACGAAATGCTGAAAGAGTTCATTGGAAAGTTTGTGATAGTGTATCTTGATGATATATTAATTTTCTACAAGACTAAAGAGGAACACTTTCGACATGTTCGAAGTGTGATGGAGAAATTGCAGCAGAATAAGTTGCTGATAAATCTAAAAAAATGTACTTTTTTTCAAAGAGAAGTGGTTTATCTGGGTTTTGTGATTGTAGAGAACGAGTTGAAGATGGACCCAGAAAAATTTGCAGCTATTATTAGCTGGCCATCCCTAAAGAGCTTATTTGAGGTTCATAGTTTTCATGGGTTGGCAAGTTTTTACTGTAAATTTATCAGAGATTTTAGTGGAATCTGCGCACCTATGTTGGATACTATTAAGAAGATGAGTTAGTCATTTCGTTGGACTGAAGCAGTAGAGAGGAGCTTCCAGTTATTGAAGGTAAAAATCACTGAGAGGCCAATCCTAAGATTGCCTGATTTTAATAAGCTCTTCCAAATCCATTGTGATGCAAGTGATACATCCGTTGGAGCTGTGCTTAGCCAGGAAGACAAACCTGTTGCATTTTTCAGTGAGAAGTTGAATGAGAGCAGGCAAAAGTATTCATCTTATGACAAAGAATTATATGCTGTCATCCAAGCACTAAAGCATTGGAGACACTATCTACTGGGGAGTGAGTTTGTTTTATTTTTTGATAACTCTGCACTACAATATGTGATGAAACAACATAAGCTGAATCACAAGCATTCTAAGTGGGCTGAATATTTACAGAGTTTCAATTTTGTGTTGAAACACATTAGCGGGCAGGTCAACAAGTTGGCAGATGCGTTGAACAGAAGAGTTTTGCTCTTGCAGGAGAGTATGATACAAGTGTTGGGATTTGAGCATTTGAAAGACTTGTATCAGACTGACACAGATTTCAAAGAGGCTTATGAAGCCTGTCAGAACCCTTTGCTGAGAAACAATAGTCAATGGTTGGACTATAATTTACAGGAGAAGCTATTGTTTAAAGGGGGAAAATTATGCATTCCCAATTGTTCGATGAGAGAGAATATCATTTAGGAGAAGCAAAGTGGAGGTAGCTAGGCATTTCGACTTAGACAAAACATTAGAACAGTTAGGACACTTTTATTACTGGCCAAATATGCGACAAGATGTGCAACGATATGTGACTAGGTGTAAAGTGTGCCAATTGGCGAAAGGACACAGCCAAAATGTAGGAATCTACACGCCACTACCTATTCCAAGTAGACGTGGGACTCAATCAACTTGGATTTTGTCTTTGATCTACCAAGAACGCAGTGAGGTTTTGACCCAGTGATGGTGGTAGTAGACCAATTTTTGAAAATGGCACATTTCATTCTTTGTCAAAAAACCAGTGATGCCACTCATGTAGCATACTTGTTTTTCATGGAAATCATTAGGTTGCATGGCTTACTGAGGTCCATTATCTTGAATAGGGATGTGAAATTTACAAGGCACTTTTGGCACACGCTATGGAAGAAGTTGGACACTTAGTTGAATTTCAGCTCCACATATCCCCCACAAACTGATGGGAAAACGGAGGTGGTGAATAGGAGCTTGGGAAACCTACTACAAAGTTTGGTTGGAGAGAACTCACGGATGTGGGATCGTGTGCTTGCTCAGGCGGAATTCGCTTATAACGATTCACCAAATCGCACCATGGGTTACAGTCCTTTTCATATTTTGTATGGCATGCATCCTTGCAGAGTGCATGAGCTACAAGATCTAGGAAAATTAGAAAGAAGGAGTGTTGATGGGGAAGATTTCGCCAAAGAAATGAATGACCTACATGAGTAGGTAAAGATGAAGTTGCAGGACAATAGTTAAAAATACAAGTAGCGGGCATATCTAAAATGGCGAGAGGTACATTTTAATGTGGGGGATGAAGTCCTCGCACATTTGTGCAGAGAATGATTTCCTAGGGGTGAATACAACAAATTGAAATATAAGAAGATTGGCCCTTGTAAAATTCTATGTAAATTTTCAGCAAATGGTTATGAATTACAACTACCACCAAGGATAGGCATATCGCCCATCTTCAATGTGGTAGATCTGTTTCCATTTACTGCCAGTCTTGAAGATGATAGTGCTGCACAGCCAGAACGTGACACCCAAATTGAGAATGGTTCTTGGATGAGAAAAATGCCTTCGGCTCAGCCCCTTGAGATCGAGAGGATTCTCGACACTTAGGTGGCCAAGTGAACTCAGCGGAAGGAATACCTTCAGTATCTGGTCAAGTGGAAGAATTGTCCCATAGAATATAGTTCGTGGCTTGACGCCAGACAAATATAGCAGGTAGGCTATTCGGTTAAGGAGCTCATGGACTAGAGCCATGAATTTTTCTTACCCCGGGAGCCTGATGCAGGAGCATCCAGCTCAGGGTATCATGGCTGAGGTGTTTGGTCTCAGTTAAAAAAGAATAGGTTCACATTTCATGGTTTAGTTTCATTTTCATTTGCTGGTGAAGACAGTAATTAGGTACTTATATGTTTTTTTCTTTAACTTGTTAGTTCAATAGCAGTTAAGAGTGTCATAGTCAGAAGGGCTGTTACAGCCACCTTTTCTCTATTGTTTTCTTTTTATTATTTTCAGTTGTCTTACGTACAAGAATGTATTCCAATAAATCAAGAAAAACCAAAAATAGTTGCTATAACTATGTAACTGCACATACAACTGTAAATACAATTGCGAGCAGTTAAGACAAAATTGTCTCGAAATAGTACAAAAGAAAGCATTTCATATTTTGTAAGGGTTCGACTAGAGAACATAAGGAAAAATAAATAAGAATTTCTTTTCTGCAGAACACATGTGTCTATCTATAGCCTTCAATCTCCTCTAAATTAATTACTGTGTGCATTGACCCAAATAGAGAAATGAATCATAGTTACAACTAGCTGGTTATCCTCTAATTAATTACTGTATGCAATGATAAAGAGTAGAGACTTTTTATTCTTTTCTTTCCTTTTCCTAAACAACTATTTTCTACCAGCAAATTGACTACAGAGTGTCGCGAAGATAGAACTAACAATAGTTGAATCCATACAAGTAATAGAGAGCGAGATTTCAGTTCCAGACAACAAACAACAGTAAGCCTATGGAGAGCGAACAAGCAATAAGGAGAGATCACTACAGAAACAACAGTTCCTACTTTAAAAATGACCACACTATATTTCTAGGTAATACACCATTACCTAAACAAAGTCCTTCTTTTTCAAATAACAATTTGCATAAGAATAAGTTAGAAATTCCGAAATAGCCATAGTCAAAGGTAGAATGACTCGCATTAAGAAAAACAACCGGCAACCGGCTCATGGTTTGAGTACCCAAAAACAAACCTAACGACTACAGGAACCAAAATACATTACATAGAAGGGCATAACCCAAGATAACTTAACAACAAATGAGGAGCCGAGGCTCTTAGATTCTAAAACAACTACCGAACAACCAAAACACTAGAGTTTGAACAAAAATAAACTGAGATACATCTCAGTGACAAGGAACGACCCTACTGGGTTCTACAAGGAAGTAACATCCCTAAAAACTAGCGTCCAAAGTCACCCTTCACTTGCAGACACCGTCAACACAGAGGTGTTAGAGCCTGTGCATACAAAACAGAAACGGAAAATGTGCAACCATAAGGAGAGTGTTGACAGCTTACCAGAGGAGTAGACGACGTCGGAACAAGAAATCCCAGACTAGGTCACAGCCACAAGGAAAAGCTCCTTCTCACAAGGAGTGGCTATCCTCAGCAAAAACCAAAAAATGCGAAGAGAACTATAACAGAGACAGAGAATTTACCTTGTCAGTGACGAGTAGAGCCGAGGAACTGGTCCTTTGTGGCCATAACCTGTAAGAGGAAAACATAGAGGAATAAATAGATAACCAGAGGAACAATTGAGTACGAAAACAAACTAATAAACAACAAAAGCACACAACAAATATCAGAGTTGCACACGAGTGAAAACCTTCACGATGGTCAGCGAAACAACCAGCATAACACTCGAAAGAACCCCAACTACCAGTAGCTAAAGACAAATCTACAAAACCTTCAGACATACAGAGTAGGACGAACACCATTGCAACAACCACCAAAGACATAGAGTGGAAATCTCTCAACAACTAGAAACCAACAAAACACAATGTCAAAATGCCTAAGTGAGTGAGTGTTTGGTGTGGAAACCCAAGTGCAGGATAGTGAGGTTCGAGGCTGGGACAGGTGTCCCCCACGCCAACTCTCATACCCTTCAAATTGAATGTGCAATCAAACAATAAAAAAATATCCATAACACTTTAACCTGATATTAAATCAACCTCTTTATTATTGTATTGTAAGGCTAATCGGGCTGGTCACATCATGGGAAATATGAAAGTGCAGAGAAAGGTTACATTGTACGCACTAACGAAACAAATCATTCTGAAATAATGTCAAAAAGTAATATTTTCTTAGTGTTTGTCTCACTTCTATTATTTAAATGGATTTAATATAACGAAATAAGCTATGTATGCATTTGCTCACTCATTTCGAAAAATGTTCGAAGTATTAATCTTTTTAATTTGTCTGAAGTGCAAAATTGCATGAAAGGCTTTCAATGTCCTTCTCCCATATCTTTATATTCTACATAATGAAAGATTATTTTTCACCTATACAGAGGGATAATTGTACAATATGCAAACCTACACCTCCGCACACATTTGCCTCTAAACAAATTAAATAATATATAACATTGGTCAACATTTCTTCAATATGAGTTTTTTGACTCTACACAATGTATGAATCCACATCTTTTTATTTCATACAATGTATTAAAAAATACTAATATTCCAATATAATTGTAAGACACATAGTTGGAAGGCCAAATGGGCACACGATAGAAGTGCAGAGAAGGGGTATGTGTAGAGATAAGGGAGTAGAGAAGCACTTTACATGATAAAAGATATAACTCCACCTTCACAATTCATACATTTAAAATATTCATTTCTCCTCCACACTCCACACAACAAAATAATTCACTACCCCTTTGCACTACACACAATGAAAATTTCCATTGCCCCTCCACATTCTGCACAATAAAGATGTTAACTTCCCCTCCGCACTCCACACAATGAAAACATTCACTTCCCCTCTGTACTCCTCACAATGAATTTTTTCACTGCCCCTCCATGCTCTACACTTCCCGCACTTTCCACACATGCTTTCTCCTTCCTTCGCATATCTGTTCAGCCCCATCACCCCCCCGTTCATGTAATTGTCTAGAATCTTGTGAGTTCTAGCATCATTGAGTAGAGGTATTATAGTGTCTAAATAGAATATTTGATAATATTTACAAATATTATAATAGTCATTAAAGATAATAAATTAGAGAATGGGGTGGCAACAACTCCAAGATTTTTTATGAAAAATACATATGTGTAAAGGACTCATTATGAGATTTCTGTTTAGTTAGGTTATGTACATAGTAAATGATATTTTTGAAACAATGCAACCATGGGTAGATCTTTATTTGCTACACCAATTACTTAGACAAAATCACTTTAAATATAATAAATAATCAATTGTTATTTGTCCAGATTGCATGAATTATGGGATTTGCTTTGATTTCTTTTAATATAGTTACTGCTTACTAATTTTTCTATTAGCGACAAAAATCTACATAGTAAAATCTTTGACTCCACCTATGCACTTGGCATAATGAGAACATTCACTGCCCCTGTGCCCTTTGCATAATGAAAATGTTCACTGCCCCTCCTCACTTTGCACAATGTTAAATCCTTGAATGAAGTTGACATGAATTTTAATTGTGGACACAATATGGACCCTACACAAAGAGAAATAGCCTTAATAACACATTGTGTCAAACACAAAGAAGTGGATAACGTTTTTATTCTGCACACTATGGAAATTCTATAGAGTTCATAAATGTAAAAAATGCAAGAGAAATGGTGTGTAGAGAAATAATGTGTGAGAGAGTTTATTAAAGGGTTTTTTAACCTCTAATATCAAGATTCACAATTACCATGACAACTGATAATTCATTAAATCCAACATTATACATAGTGAAAACTTTGTACCCGTAATAAAATCTAACTCCAAATCCCTTAGTGCAATTGGATAAATAGACAAAGCTATGTGAAGATGATTTTCACTATGCAAAGTACGTAGCTGCAAAGGAAAGCTATGCGAAGGTGGCTTTCATTGTGCCGAATACAAAGATGTGAGCACGTAAATAATGATAGATTGCATAAATGCGGGCATTCTCGAACAATGAGAAAATGTAGGCCCTGCAAAAAGAAGCATGACCTTAATCAAATATTAAATAGTGGTAGAGGCAGAAGCTATGTTATGTTGTAGCTATTAGCCTTGTTCTCTCTCAATTTAAACTGTAGTTAATAATTCTTTCCTATTCCTCCTCTACTATGAATATATTCCTATGATTTATTTATTTCAATTAAATAATCAACTTAAATTATTTTATTACATGTTCTTCACAGTGATTTAATTCCTTAGTTCAAGTGAGAGTATTTTTCCTTAATCCTTACAAATTTTTACATGTGTTGTTATACAATTACTTTAAATTATAGTATTAAACTAAGTCTTCCCCTTATTTCTTTAAATTTACTATACTTAAGTGTTATTTTAATTTTATTTCCTAGTCTTTAAATAAATTTTCGATAAAATATTTTTTTACAAAATAATGTTCACTTTCCCTATACACATAATCATATCTAAAGTTTTTAAAGTCTTTTAAAATTCAATTTAAGTTCATCTTTCCTTTTTATCATATAATACAAATGGTTCCAAGTCGATTGTGCCCTTCAAGAATTACCTCATGTAATTCCAAGGGCACCACAATAATTTCCCTTCAATTACCTATGATTAGTTTAGAAGAGCATCAATACAACAATAGAGGCAATGGTTAATTTCAAAATTTTCCTTATTGAGATGCTAATGACTATTGAGAATTAAGGTCTTCGCTTTAATGCACACCCCTCAATTGTACTTCGTGAGTGACCAATTCTATCATCCAACCCTCATGGCATCTTACAACTACAAGATAAAATTGTCATGCACTTTTCAACTTAAGATATGGATGGAGTGCTAACAATTGGAATGATGGATGTTGTTCCACCCAGCCAAGACAAATCTGAATTCCTTCATACAACCCCATTACCTATATCTGAGTTGTTCACCAGGCATGAATCCTTTGCTTGCATTCATTATTCAATTCATAGGTATTTTACAGAATATATCCATCAATGATAGTTCATATTCAATTTAATATTTCTATGATTCAAACTAGAATCCTTTAATATAATCTCACATCCATGCACCATCTTAGTTCCCAATCACACTCAAGAAATTATTATCAATGTCTAATCATTATATAATTACAAATTACAAGTTATTTAATATAAAAATAACATGATATTCTAAGATTATATTGATCATGTAATGTATATCGTTCTTATTAATAAATGCATATCAAAAATTGGGTTTATCCTAGGTGGTGAGAGGAATGATTGGGATCCTCCCTACTTAGATTAAATTGTTGCAAATGACATGATGAAATTTGATGTAATGGTGTTGAGCCTTGTTGTTGAGAATGAATAATCCCTTGAGGTTTGAAACATGTATATTCCTCATATGTAATATAAATGTATTTTCCACATGGAAAAATGGATCATCGATATTTGACATCCTAAAACAATAATACATCATTTGAAGTGTTTGTTTTAAAACTAAAAATAAAGGATGACACCACAAAAGTAGTCATTGTTGATAAAAAAGGAAGAATTAGAGTTAAAATTTGTCTTGGAATATAATTCAAATCCAAATGAGGGAAAGAGGATCACTGACATAGAACCTATTACTATAATAGCACCACAAATATCTAGCAAATGGAACCAAGGGATCTTGAGAAAGATTACCCTCTTCCTTCCATTTATGTCGGTGAAGGGGACTCTAGGAAATTTCATTGTTGGAGGTGGTAGCTAGAGTTAATTTATCCCAATTAAGGTCATAAATATATTGAAGTTTCAAAAACCACCATGACCATTTCCAATCACCATTATCTAATTCATATAGGTATGTTACATCCATGTTAGTCAATAATCCCACTTGTCATGATGTTAAATTATGAAACTGCATTCAAATTCCACTTTTTACAACTCATTTTATGGAGACGATGATTGCATTGAATTCCTCTTTTTGAGAGGACTAAAATCGACCTAAATATCACTCAAATCGATAAGGGAAAGTATACTTATGAAGGAAAGCCCACATATTCACATTTGGACAAGGTTGGCCCCAAAGCAAATTGGACACCTATGGAAGCTTATAAATACAAGTGACCTCAAGCTCATTTGGACATCACTAAGCATATTCCTCTTCTCTTCTTCATTGAGTGGTTCACATAGGTCTGAGGCTTGGACAAAAAAAGAAGTTAACGAAGGTCTGAAATTACAGGGTTTGAGGCTCACATCTATTTTAAGGTTTTGGGTTACATTCATTGGCTTGCCACATGGTAGATTCAACCACAGTCGCAGGAATCACAGGCTCAAGGGAGTGATCAGAAACCTTTAGTCAGACACACAACTCCTCATATATGCAACTGAGAATATTGACTGAGTTTTTACCATTGACCATAGTTAACGCAATTGACCAAAGTCAGAAAACATTGTCTATGATATATCTAGATGTTGGAATCATATTTCTGAATGTGTTTAGGTTGTTGGATGATATTATATTGAACTCATTGTACTCTCTACTAAACATTTTATGACAATCTAATAGAAGAATATTTTTCAAAGGTTTTCCCCCCTAGTGGGTTTTTTCCATGGTCTTTGACCAAATCTGGCGTCTCTTGTTGATGTGTTGATTGTCCCCTTTGTAATTGCATTTATTTTTCTATCTTCAATTACTATTGATGAATGCAAAATCTAATTGATATTTTAAAGATTGTAAATTAAAGTATTTATTTGGGCTAAAGTAATTGATACATCATAGAACAATCCAAAAATTTAATATGGTTTTAGAGCTAAGGTGAAGGACAAGCCCAAAATGAGTCAAACATTGAAGCAATCATCTATGGAAAGTTGAAGGATCTAATCTAGTCAAGTCAAGATGTCTTCCTTATTCAAGGAAAATGAAAAGTTTGGTGACTCATCTAATTTTGTTGCATGGAAAGTCAAGTTGGAGATCATAGATGATAACAATGATGTTCTAGATTACATTCAAGGAAAAGTACCCGAGCCTACAAAGAGTGCTTCCGTTGTTGTGGAGAACAAGTACAAGAAAGGTGAGTTAAAAGAAAAGAAAATTATAGCTTATGGTTTAAGAGATAATCTACTTGCATATATTGGAAATTTGAGAAGGTATAAAGATATGTATGATAAGATAATTGGCATGTATTAAGTCAACAATTTGAATGAAATCATCTCCTTAAAAGATAAACTTAAAGAAATTGAAAAGAACAAGGGAGAGTCTGCGCAATCCTACATTATGAGGATATATCGCCTTAGAGATCAATTGCAAAGAGTTTGGGAAACTATTTCTGATAAGGAATTGGTGATCACAACTCTAAGAGGTCTCCCTCTTGTTTTGGAAACCTTCATCACTACCATAAGCAACAACAATGTACTCCTGTCGTTTGATGAAATTGTTGGAAAGTTTACTCAAGAAGATTCAAGGATGATATCAAGAGTTAGGATTCAAAATCATGAAGAGGGATAACTCACTACATTCTTCACGCAAAATAATAAGAAGAAAGGAAAATAATTTCCATCAAGAAATCCTTCACCTCGATATCGAAAGACAAGGAATGATAGAACATCATCTCAAATTGAATGCTACAATTGTCACAAGAAGGTTCATTATGCTTGAGATTTCCCTAAGAAGAACAATGGTCCACACTACAACACTAGAAGAAACAACATGTTTTATGATCAAATAAGAAGAGATGACTGAAGGAATGAGTGCAATGGAAGAGATGAAAGAAGAATAATAGATGCTTAAAGAGACCATGAAGAAGATTGTTATCCTCAAAAGAAGTCAAGGTACTCTTGGTGAGAAAGTAATGTTGAAAAACACTTTTAATATATTCTTATTTCTTCTCTTACTAGTTCATCTCCTCCAGATTCATATGATAGTTGGTTGGTTGATAGTGAGGCCACTCATTACTTCTCTGGTTATAAGGAAGTTTTCTCTAATTTGATGGAGAGGGAGTCAAATTTGAAAATAATTCTTGGAGACAACTCCACTCATCTTGTTAAAGGTTTTGGGTCCGTCAAATTTCATTTGAATTCAAGAGAAGGTATTTTGCTCCACGATATGATGTATGTGCTAGGGTTAAAGAATAATTTGGTATTAATATCCACTTTGGAAGACAAAGCGATGAGGGTATCCTTCATCCTAAGAAAGGTTCTTACTTGGCTTGTTGGATCACCTATGAGAGATGCATTCACATTAGGATCAACACAATGTTACTAAAATGAATAAAAGAGCTTCTATTTGTCTAGCTATAGTTAATTGATTTAAAGTGAATGAATAGAAAAATCTTAATGAAATATGACTTGCTAAATATTCAAAAAAAATATTCGATTGGTTATAAGAAAATAATACAGGAAAACAACATTTCTTGTAGAACAAAATCTATTTAAATGAATGCAGATTTGTGTGACAATTAATTCATATAGAGGAGTCTACAATAATAGATAGTGTTATAAACTAGTACCTAGTTATTTCTGATAACTTCATATGGGATTTAAGACTGACTAATACTCAGTATGACCTTACCCAGATCTCTGCATAAAGACTTAAATATATGAATAAAGACAGAATGAAATAAGCACATATGAAAAACCGAATAGGAGACAAAACTATAGAAGGCAAATTCAAAATCCTTTCATTAACTTAGAAAATCTCTAGCTTGGTTACAATTCAGTTCTCAAAGCTCATTCAAGGGTTCGACCCTTAATAACTCAAAGGAGGAGTTATTTATACAAAAGTTCTTCTAGATATTTCAAAACAAATATACAAAAATAATACAAAACTATAGGAATTTCAAAACTGCTAAGTGTTGGCACTATTCTTTAGGAATCTCTCAATGATGTGGTCCCCAATAACTACTGCCTAGATGTCCTTCAGTTGTTGATGAAAGTTACTCAATAACTTCACACAAGTGATCCCATTGATCTTGACTTGGTATAACAAGATTTACCAATTTCTTGTAAACTTCATCAACCTCGGTGTACTTCTCAAAAGTGGGCTTATTTACAAAAATATGATTAATATCATGCTTAATAGTCAAGTAAAAATATAAATCTTCTAAAATTTGTTTCCCTGTAATATGACCCTTTATGCCTGCAAAGTTTTCTTTATCAATTGCTATAGTGTAAAGCTTTTGGTAGTATTTTTCCAAATTGATCAACCTGTCATTTGGGGCCACTAATCCTGGTAGCCCTCTCTGATTAAGTAAATTAAAATTAAAATGAAACCTTTGGATAGAAGTATTCAAGTTTTAGCACTTAGTCTCTAAATGAGTCACCAGATTCTTTTTTTTCAACACCTTCTTGATCTCCAAAATGGTTTATGTTTTGTCTAGAATCTCAATCTTCTCCAACTCAGCGCTAGTTTTTGAATTAAGAACTTTGATCATGTCTGAAGCTTCACTTGGTTTGTCTTTAAGAAATTTCTTCACTTCATCAATGGCTACCTGACATTTGTTTGTGAGTTCTTCCTGCTAAAAAATGATCTGAATGGAATGCCATACTTGATTTATGGCCTGACTAATATTTGCCCAAATGCTTTCGTTGGCTTGGGCCAAGGTTTGAGCCATCAATGACTCACACTGCAACTCTTCAATTATTATTTTTAACTTGTGGGTCTTCTGCATTTCTTCAACATATAGAGTATCATTCTTTATCTTTTGATCTTCCAGATTCTTGAATTTCTTATGAAGCCTTTCATATTCTTATTTCTAGTGAGTCAACTCCTGTAAGAGTTTGTTCAAATCCCCTTTTGTTGATGGAGATTTTGTGTTGGGTCCCTATAATACTAGTGATTACCCCATTACTATTGTAGTTATACCCCTTATTAAAATTTTTGTGCCCCTATTGCCCCCATATTGTTACTATTGTGCCCCATAGAATCCCTCTATTGTTATTTTTGTGGCTTTATATTATTATTGTTAGGTCGGCTGGGTTATAATTGTGACTCCTTAGACTCCTATATATAGAAAGGAGGTTTTGTCATTTGAATCATCCAAGAATTGTTCATTTATGTAATGTAAAGGAGGTTTCCCCCTCAAATAGGCTGAATTCTAAGGCGTTGATCTATCTTTTCTATCTTTTCTTGAGCTGGTTTCATAACATTTGGTATCAGAGCTTTGGATTCTAGGGTTTCGCTGCTCCAAACAGGTAATCATGGCATTTTCGCTATAACTTTTTTTCTGTGACGTTTCAGAAGTCGCAAAAAAAACCCATTTGAGAAGAAATTTCGCTGAACCTTCGGTCCAAATTTCAGAGATTTTCATGTGATATTTGCGGAGATATGATATGAGGAAGTTGGTCTTTTTGCAGACTCCTGAATTACATTCCAAACAGGTGACCTGGGGAAAATCGTCATAACTTTCTCTCTAAGGATCGGATTGAAATTTTGTAAGAAGGTGTAGAAAGAGGACAGATTGTAGTTTCTTATATGCATTGTTTAGATCAAAAGGTCAAAACAGTGACTCGTGGCATGTCGTACAAGTTCACTCTACTGAACTAGTCTATAATCAAGTCACTGTGGGAGATTTCACATAACTCTTCCTTGGAGAAACAAATTTGGGTCAGACTTATGGCATTAGAAAGAGGACATGAAGGGCTACTACAGATCACAAATTCGGAACTAGATGATTGGAAAGTACAGAGATACATCAGAGGCAATATTAAGCTCCTACAAAGTGAAAAAATGTGTGTAGATTTTCTTAAATTTTTGCTTAAGCTTGGTTTGAAAATTTATTTTGAAGGAATTCAAAGGGCATAATAGAGCATTATTA
>APFE031515247.1:73449-125096 GCA_000404065.3 Pinus taeda
AGGAGGGGAGGTTGAAAGCTGAACATTCCAAAGGGTAGATGCTGCTGGAATTAGGACTTCCTTGTAGAAGCTTGTGAAGAGAGATTCCCATCCTTTCTTGTTTGATTTGGAAGTGGGTGAGCTTATCAAAGTAGAGGAAAACTCTTGCTGGACCCTGGGAGGAACTTGCACAACACCAAGGCTCAGGTTGTAATGGTTTCTTTTGTTACTATTAATACAAATAAATCCATTCTTCTCAACAATTTGTTATTAATGAGTTGTTTCATATACTCCTTGGTCTGTATGTTGAATATGTTTTATTTTATGAGATATTCAGGTGCTATGTAATCGTTTCATTGTTAGTGAATGCAGGTTTCGAAGTGAAGGAGGAGCTTATCCGGATCGATAAGGCTGGACTACTACAACAGCATTGGACTACAGGTAGGATCTAAAACACTTGATTTCTTTTATGGTAAATGCATGTTTAGAGAAGGATTGCTCTTAATTGTCTTGTTTGTCACTAGAAGGTCTTAGGCTTCTAGGGAGGTTGGTTTTGTCCGCAAGATTAACTCTTTCCGCATGACAACCCTATTTTCCCAATTTCCCCAACCAATTCTGGTCAGTACCTCTTTATTTTTTAACATTATTAAGGAGGATAACACAGGCTTGATCTGTAAGCTTATCCTTCGGATGAATCCTTCTGAGTATTTTTAATGAACCCTAAGTAGGAGTGGTCTTTACCCGTCATGTTTGATGAGTCCATCATCGTTTGATGTTTTTACAAGTCCAACAAAGGTCTAACTTGAGTCCTTTTCATGTTTAGAGAGTGAAAAAGAGGCGAAAAAGAAAACACCAAAGGTTCATTTTTGTAAATAGTCTCTTAAGTCCAAAATGGCAGAAAACAATACTCAAGGCAACCTCTTAGTCATGTTCGACTAACGTATTCCTTTTTTGTAAATAATCTATCTCAATCTAGAAAAGGGTTAATCTTATACTGAGTAGGTGTATTTTAATTTATTTTAACGAGCACTAAGAGATAAGTGCTTCGCAATATTTACATATTTTGGGATTCTGAAAAGAAATGAAAGAGGACTCCATGGAGTTCCTTTTTCATAATTTTACAGATCCTGAAAAATTTATAAAAGTATGCTCTTTGGTTAAAATGATATGTTTCAATTCAAAGATCATCAAATCCATTAAATAGTTGTTAACCTGCAAAGAAAACCACCAAAAGAATAAAAATATCTTATTCATGATAAAATTAAGTTACATTAAGGTCAAAATACTAAAAACTAATAAAATAATTATGAAAATGGCCATAAATAGGCAAAAAAGTAATTCATTTTTACCATTTCACATTTTACCTCTCAGTGAGTGAATCCTGAGTGCTTTTTACCCTCAATGCTCTGCAGTTGATTGCGGCCAATCCAGTGGATTATTTCAAGTGTCGTCACTTCCAGATAGGAGATCTCAACTTCTTTCTTTCTACAGTTCCGTTTTTCATGCATGTTTTTCAGTTTTGAGGGACTTAGGGCTTTAATTTTTCACCCTAGCTCTAGTGCACCCTAGCAGTGTCAAAAGGTGCATTGGGCAGGCACAAAATACATTGTAAAGGGTGTTGTAGCGCATTGTCTACCCTTAGGGGGATGCGTTAGGCATAATTCACAAATTGTTTTGCTTTTTTTACTCAAAATATTCCCAATTTTTTTCATGAAACTCACTTGAATGATTCTTCTTGTTGTGTTTCAGGTTTTCATTGGAAAAAAATGGCTATTATATGGAAATAAATAGAACATGAGGAACAAGATATGAATGCATCTAATGATCTAGCCACTATCCAGACATTGAGACATTGTGGGCTCCTAAAATTCTTCTGGCTTCTTGGGATGAGGACACAGATGGATTTGTTGGACTATATTTTCCAAGCATGGGATGTGCAGGCACAGGATTTTAGAATTGCATCACATATGCTTGAGATAAATGTGGAATACATATAATTATTGACAGGTTTATTGAGGAGAGGTGCCCCCATCTCATTATTTGGTTCTAGGAGGGGTGCAAAGACAGTCATGGATTACATCAGTGCACATTGTAGACCTCAATCCCAACTGACAAAGGATGGGAAAATTGATACAGAGGATGGGGTTCGTTTGCCTTTGACGATAATCATGTTCATCATTTCTAGTTTGGTCGATAGTGCTACTCTACATTTAGCCAATAGGTCTCATATGTAGTATGATCTAGATTGTATAGGGCCGATAGTATTCAACTGGAGCTGGGAGTATTGGAAAATATGAAGGAACAATTGACCAAGGGAAAGGATGGATGGTTGAAAACTTTGGTTATGGTTCGATCTTGATTTCATTTTCCTTTGAGCAGATTCCATTACTTTGTCCACAGCATATCTCACTCAATATCACAGGTTCGAGAGTCCCACGGATAAGGAGGAGGGTAGATCTCATGTCCAAACATGTAGGTTTGTCATCGATGAGCTTCACACCAATCTTCCTCTGATGGTTGCACATGAAACTCATTATGATTGAAGACTATCCATATGCAAGGACGGATTTTTGCAAAGACCCGAAGCTTGTGCTTCCTGATGACAAGCGATGTGGTGCCATAAGTAAAAAAAAAACATTTTTTGAGTTTTTTGAGTTTTACATTTTTTTTTTTGTATTTTCTATGTATCTGAGACTAAACTATTGATTTTTTGACATGTGGACATTGGACCCATTCAACTTGTGGGTTTATCATGTCTTCAATGTGTGGGAGAACCACAACAGGCACCAGTAGGAGTACATTTTTTTGCAGGGGGATGAGAGGTATTACAGGATCTCAATGTGGTTGAGACTCTTGTAGAGGTCAAGCTACACATGGTGGGTTTGACCCAGGGCATAACCTTGACTAGGTTGACCAAATCCCTATGAGGTTGCAGTGTCATACTATTGGCATGTTTGGTTCGTATCAGTTGGCTACTGTGTAATATGGATTTTGTAGTTGCTTTTTATCATGAGCATCATGATTAGTCAACTAGGAGGCTTAAATATTGTTAGTGTCAGTGTCTTCACACTGCCATCAGTGATCAAAATCTACTCTTTTTCATTTCATACTAGGAGTATCATTTTGATGAGGTTGCATTCCTTTAGGTCATGGATCTACTGATGGTAGGGTTCACTTCAGTTTTTCCCTCATGATATGTACTTGTTGATCTTCTGTTATACCTTTTAGTCATGATTCATGTTCATTTTGCAGTCCATTTCATCAATTACATAGGGTTTGGTCTCATTAGGTATTAGGGTTTCCTCCATGGTCAATTCAATGATTATATGTTAATAAGGGTCAGCAAGCACATGAATAGGTCACTAATCATTGTTAAAATCAATTTATCAAGTTGAGATGCTGAATGTAGTTCTCACCTCAAAACTTCTTTTGAGGTGAAAACAAAGTATTATATTTTTTAAAACTTTTTTCATGATGTAATTTTATTGTTTATATATGTAATATTTGTTCTCAAAGCTCCTCCTAAAGCTTGTGATGCTGCCAAGTACCTGCCACTGCAAAACCAAATGGTTCTGAGCATCAGTCCACCTACCACAGAAAAGAAAGGAAGCATGAAAAATGAGCATTGTGAAAGACATATAGACATTATAAAAGTGGGTTTTCATAAAAAAAAAATAAAATCAAAAGGTGAAGCTATAAAGCCATCCTCCTATTTTTCATCCCATTGCTTTATTGTTGAAGAGAAAAGTGCCATAAGGAGATCAAAGGTCAAGTTTCAAGTGTCATTGAGAAAAAATAGTGAAGTTGTTGTGTTTTTTCAAGATTTTGGTCAACGTTGCGCTTCTGAGGAAGGCGTTGCACTTTCAAGGTGGTGCTATGCTTCTAGTAGCATTTCCCAGTGCAAAAATACGCGAGCGTTGTGCTTTCAGGCCAGCATTGTGCTCCTGTAGGTGGCACTGCACTTTGCCCAGCAGAGCCTCAAATCGCCCCAAACTTCCTCCAAAATTACCAAATCACCTCCAAATTTCTTCTTGAAGTTAAGTATTATCATCTTATTGTTGTTTAGGGTTCTTTCATGAGAATTTTCTTGGTCTTTCCTCCTTTAAATTAAAACCCTAATTGTTGTTGAAAACCCTAGTTTTCTTATTGCTATCACTCATTATTGATATCAAACCTTCATTCCCTCTATCCTAAACCCTACTCACATCCCTAAAACTTGTTCACACACACACTTTCACACTCCCTCCTCCATACACTCTGCCCATTCCATTCCTCCACCCTATTTCCACACTATTATCCACAATTATCCATATACAACCATATTGTTCAAAACCAAATGAAAACAATGGAAAGAGACAATGATTATGAGTATGAGGAAGAGACATTTAGTGACAGCTCCAGGGAGAGAAACATACAACAAAGGAAGCCCCATAAAAGAGGAAAAATCATAAGAGAGGAGCCCACTAGATTGAGAGGTTACAGGCCTGCCCACTTGCAGTTTCTTGTTTCAGGCATCTAGCATGTTTTGAATTTTGTGAGATGGTGGAGAGATTTCATTTTCACCATGAGTTGGCCAGAATTTTTGTCACTCATTTGCATAACAATGAGGTGACACTTGCCGGAGTAACCTTCAAAATTTCATCAGCTGTCATTTCAGAGGCCACTAGAATTCCCAATGTGGGTGAAAAATGGTACAAGGGTCATGATCTTAATGAGCATTACTATGATCCCTATATCAAGGCTAAATACAGAAATCAAGTGAAGAAGTTATTCCCCTTTAAGTTTTTGGAAAATAGGTATGTGCCTTTGATGAGAATTATTATCATGTACTTCGCTTGTGAAGGTAGGTTCTCCCAGTTGTATGCCTATCATATTAGACTCCTCATGCATTTTACTAGAGTAAAGATGTTGAATCTCCCTTACTTCATGTTTAGAAATATTGAGAAAATGGCACATATTGTACAGAGGAAATCATCCCCTGAGAAATTGAATAGCATATATCATTACTCTTTTATTAAAATCATTGTTCTACACCAGCTTAGCCTTCTTAACATTCCATGGGAGAGTTTCATTGCTCTTGAGATGTTTAAAGGTCCACAAATCCCTTCACCATTGCATCAAGAAGAAGGTGGGCCTTCTAGCCATGGAGAAACAAGGGAAGAGGCCAAGGAAACCAAAACTGTTGAGGTGCCAGTGTATTTAACGTATCAGAGAGGCACAAGGATACTTTTTGCAGCTGCTAGGCAAGTTCTTGCTCCACAAGCTGTGGAAGGGGCCTTGCCTTCATCATCAGTCCACAGTGAAATGTTTGCTCCACAAGGTGTGGAAGGGGCTTTTCCTTCATCATCGAAAATACATGTACAGGTTGAGTAGTTGAGCAAAGGCAAGGAGAAAGTGCATGAGGAATATGTTGGTGATGAGGAGGAAAGAGATTTTGATCTCATTGAGCATGAGAAGCCACAGAAGCACTTTACTCATCATGGAGTTGACATCATTGACTTGGAAGCTCAGGATGAAGAAATTGTCAAGGACATCATTATTCAAGAGAGGCAAGCTCAAATAAAATCCTTGGCTGATAACTTAGAAAGAGCCAAGTTCATCATCAGATATCTAGAGCAAGAAAACAAACAATTGAGTGATAAGCAACTCCTCATGGAGTTGCAAATGATCAAAGAAAATAGGAAAATGGCTAAAGAAGCTCATGTCAAGCTTACTCCTATTGAGAAAGAGATTGAGAATGATAGGGAAACATGGCTTGAGAGGGTCAACATACATCTTGAAGGGCTGATTGAGAAGGCCAACAGGGATAAGAAAATGCTTTGCCACATGGCCTACCATTACATGACCCGCAACAAAATCTGTAACATGAGGATCAGGTAGTTTAAAGCTAGGTTGAGGAAAGCTTTAAAGAACAAAAATGAGCAAGATAAGTTGAAAATATTCACTGAAGCCTCACTAGCCCATCAAAACAGTTGATGGTGGTGTTCCATGCCAAATCTGGGCAAGTTTTGAAGATTTTTTGTTTTTTTTCATATTTTGAAACTGCGCTTTTCCCCAGAGCATCAGATGAACAAAAAATTTGTATATTTGGATTCAGGAGGATGAGAACATGCACCTTGGAATTTTTTAGAAGTTTTGAAGCAAATCTAGGTCCCCAAAAGGTCCAAAAACTACCAAAAATGACCTTTCTGCCTCATTTTGGATTCAAGTGTTGAGGGGGTAAATGACCTCCAAATTCAAAAATTCAAGTTGTTCTAGAAACTAGACTTGAAGACCTTTCCAATGAGATATCGTGGGCTAAATTTGGCTAAGGGTAAGGCCTCTAAAAGTAGGTCGAAAGCAGCATTGCGCTTTTGACCAGTGGCGCTGCGCTTTTGACTAATTTGTCCAGGAATCCAAAATTTTGCCTTTTTTCACTATGGATTCACTTTCTCTCTCCTCATGGTTGTTTTTATGATGTAATTGATGACATGGTATGTAATTATGATGGTAAAATGGTGTTAGATGGTAGATTCATTAGTTAGAGGTGTGTTTTGAGGCTAATGAATCAGTTTCCATGCTTATAGAGGCAAGTAGTTTGACTGTCTATATTCCTGGTCCATGTTTGGAAATGGTTGTTATAGCCCCTCTTCTCATGGATTTGACCCCTGATGGTCAGAAGGAGTGGCTTTGTTGTCTATATGATTTATTTAATTTCTCATCAGCAAGGGTTGGATACTCTTGGATGCTCTGAACTATATTGTACATCACTGTAAGCAGTTTGGCAAGGAAATTAAAAAGAGTTGCAGCTATTTTTATGGGATACCTCTGGTATGGTGTTTTTGCATAGTTTCTTCTTTTGTTATCAGTTGTTCACGTGTTTTATGTATGTACTTCACTGCTTCTAACTGAATGATATCAAGATAGATAGGTAGAATGCATTGTTTGCTTTGCTCTACCTTAGGAAATCTTTCAGTATTTTATGTTTTCAGTTGTTTGAGAAGGATACATGATTTCTCCATGCCCTCCTCAGCCTCTCACCAGTCTTAAAAACCCCATCTCACTTAATTTCCAGTGATAAAACCTATACCTACCTTGCCCCATAGAACATCCTACATTCTGACTTAATTTCCCAGACCCAAATTGCTCAACTCCATCTGATCCAGCAAAAAACCAACAAAATCAATCAAAACCCTAGAGCTACTATACCTAGCATAAAATCTTGTTCCTGATCCAGTCATTTTGACCGAGATCCATTAGGAGAGAGCCCTCTCTTGACCTGGTAGGGCTAGCTACTAGGTTAAGCGTGGTTTGTGGTTACCCTAGAATTGCTTCAATTCAGCCTAAGGTCAATCTAGGCTCTAACATATATATTGCCATATTTTGATTATATGTATATTTTTTTATATGACAAGTCATGTGGCCATATGAGTCTCAGGAACAAAGTTTTGTAAAACCAAATTTTGATATATAATATCTATATATATATTATATATATATATATATATATATAATATATATATATATATATATATATTAGATATATATATATATTATAGTTATAGTATCTCTACCTATCAATGTTTCTTATATGTTCTATTATCTCATTCAATGTATGTGATGTGACTTGAATTTAATTTACATGTTTCACAAATGTATATCTAAAACATGATTTGCTAATGCATCTGCCAATGTGTTTATATTTTTAGAAATGTGTTCATATTAGATATAATAATATAATTCCAGAAGACGAACCCTTAAGAACATACGAAGCATAGTTGGACTCCTAACAAACTAGACATTAGTCAATTGTAGTACTACAAGTTCTAAGTCAAGTTTGATAACTATACAGTGAATACCATGGGAAATTGATCACTGTACTATACTAAGCGATATTATTTGTAGAGTGACCGATACAATCCCTTGTTCCTGATCAAGTCATCTGACTCGTGGTATGGAGACATTATCATCTATCTCCAAACCCATATTTTTTGGTTTGGTACCTCTAGCTCTGACCAACAACGTATCGGATATCAAGCTAAAAACTATATTCTACTCGGTGACACCCTTTATCATCGTGGTATAGATATGATTTTCCAAAGGTGCCTCACCCATGAGGAGGTTGAGAAACTATTGTATGAATTCCAGTATGGGGGATGTGGTGGTCATATGTCTGGTTATGCCATCACACAGAAGATTTTGTGTGATGGCTACTTTTGGCCTACTATGTTTCATGACTGCATCCTTGCGGTTCAAAAGTGTCATGGTTTCCAGACATACTATCGTAAAACTCATGCTCCACCCACTATTTTACACCTTTTTATCATCATTGGACCATTTCTGAAATGGGGCATTGATTTACTGACATGTAACCCTCACTCAGTCGAGGGCATGGCTATTTCATTGTAGCGGTAGACTATTTTACCAAGTGGGTCAAGGCGATGCCTACATACAATAACACCGGTGAAACAGATGATCTCTTCTTTTTTAATCATGTCATTGCAAGGTTTGATGTACAACAGGCTAAGTTATATACCATGGGAAACATTCTTGTGACCACATGATGTTTGAACTGACTGCTTAGTTGGGTCTCTCTCATGAGACTTCAACTCCCTACTACCCTCAGGCGAATGGGCAAGTTGAGGACATCAATAAATTTTTGAAAATTTATTGATTGGCATACTATCCTTTATGTATCCTTGTGGCATAGTGAACTTTTGTTTGGATTGGTACTGATTTTACACCATTTCAATTGGTATTCAGTTTGGAAGAAATCCTTCCGATTTAGTGTGAAATTTTGTCTCTAATATTTGTTGTTGATCTCCTCCCTACCACTTCTATAGAAGAAGAGCGTCTCTTACATATGGCGCACTTAAATGAAATTTGGTGTGATTCATCGATGGCTAATGAAGTTCATAAGAAATGCATTAAGGCACAATATGACATGAATGTCAAGCCTCGTGTCTTATCAGAAGGTGACCTTGTCTTGTTGTATGACCAAGAGTTTGAAAATTTGGGATCAGGGAAGTTCGAGCCAATTGTGGCTAGGCCCATACATTGTTAAATGTGTTCTTGCTAAAGAGGCATATGATCTTATTGACTTCGATGAAGTTACATTGGCGTAGCCTAGAAATGATGTGTACCTTAAAAAATATTATGCTTGAGTGATATTTGCTTAGTTCGTTGGGTACATGTTGTATATAGGTGTGTTAAGTGCGTTTGCAGTGTGATTCCCTTCAAAGTTTCTTATGGTTTCTATTAATCTTGTTTACATTTGGTTTGCATATGTTTGCATCCCTTCAACCATATGTTGGTTATGTTAATGGCATTAGTAATAGTACTCAGAACTTTTCTTCTGCAGCATGGGCTATATATGCTCTGAATGGTGAGTTAGTGATTTCACAAGGGATTTTTATCGGTTGGTCTATAAATAATATCTTTGAGTATAGCGTAGTGATCAAACTATTTTTTGATGTTATTTCCCATGGTATTCTCCATATAGTTATTATACTTGACTCACAACTTGTACTACTACATTTGACTAATGTCTATTTAGTTAGGATTTCAACTATGCTTCGTATGTTCATAAGGGTTCACCTTCTATAAATATATTTAATGAACCATTTAGCTAACAATTGATCATGAAATTTTTTTTTAAACAAACGACGACGACATCGCCACTCATGAATGTGATCAGAAAAGTGAGTGGAATTAGTTTTTTTTTAAATTGGTTAAATGTTCAATTCCAATCTCATACCGAATGGGTAACTGGAAATGTCTTAGGATTGTGGTAGCCCAGGCACTGAAATTATCAAACAAAGCTCATGGTAGTTCAATATACCATTTTGTTTTTGTATCAGTGAGTGTGCACTGGAAAAGACATAAATGGATAGAGTCATCATTGAGAGAGTTCGAAGAACACCATCATAATGATATGTCATAACATGTGTAGATGGGTCTTCTCTAAGATTTCGATTGAATTTAGGGATATCACTGGGAAATTTCATAATAATAATCGGCCACAAAGGAGAATGAGCAATGGGATCATTGGTGAGCCTGGTCAAATCTAGAAATTCAAGATTTGATACGAATGGAAACTTTCGGTTCAGGTCCGGTGGAGGATACCCTAGGTAAGATAGCATGGCTTGAGCAACAAGTATCTATGTTCTGGGATAGGGAGGATTATGATAACCAAAATACACATAACCTTACTGCCAAGCTCCAGGATAACCTTATAAAGGTTGAAATGGTTGAGTTTGGATTTGCTGACCATAAGGTATTTGAGGTATACCTTTATACAGTTGATATGGTTTCCTTGTGGTTTTTTGTATCATCCCAACATATAGTTGGTGGTGTAGCGTCTACCACCACCCTCCAAAAATTTGCATATGCTTTGATTTTTGAGCCTTCCTTTCTATTGACATGAGCTTATCTTTGACTATCATCAAGTACTCATGATTTGATTAAGACTTATTCTTTTCATCTGTGCTTCTTTTACACTTAACTGATCCTTTGAGTCACAAGCATCCTTTTGACTTAATATTGTAGCAGTTATGGGCTTGCCTATAGAAACTGCGGAATCCATGAGGGCAAGCTAGCCTTGATGATGAAAATTGGGCAATCCTTACTAGCAGCTCAACCTTGAGCTTGATAAATATGTAGTTAGGTATGGAATCCTAGCAATAAGACTAGAAACTATGCAATCCACTCCTTGAGCTCATAAATTGCGAAAGGCATTGATCAGGGAAGTTGCCCAGATCCCTAGAATTGCGTGATCTTCCTTAGCAGTATGCATGGAAATTTTCCCAAAAAAAAAATCAAAAAGAGAAAAAGAAATCCCTAGAAAAAAGGGATTGATCATTATTTTCCCGAAGGTGGCACAGTCCCTATTTTTAGAAATTTCTGCCAAGTGTCGCTTTTTCCTTGATTTTAGGAATGCATGTCATAAACCCCAATTTTCCCAAATATATTTAATAGACACCTCTAGATCTCATTTATACATCCGATTTTGGAGCTATAGCATTCTGAAGGAGATCAAGTAGCCTTCGGTGGAGTTTGCATTGCTTTTATGGGTGAGTTTTGCTTTTTTTGTGTTTTGCTGCTTTTTTGTCATTTTTTATCATTTCACTTCCATGAGTGTTGTTTTGCTTGATTCTATTCATGGTTGTTGGTTCTTTAACTTGTATTAGCTTGTAGAAATGTTTTTTTAGTTTTTCGTTTGCCTTTCATAAGTTTTGCATCGATTTTCTTGTTTTTACACACCGGAATCATCGTTTCGGCAACTCTCCTCACATGTTTGTTTTTCCTTTTGTTTGTTATAATTTTTCACTTGATTCACTTTGATCTATTGACACTTAGTTATATCTATATTTTAAATTTCATTATCTTTCATATTTTCTTCTTTCCCACACACTCATTGGGCAGATCTACACTTTCCCTTGGCTAGTTTACACCTTCGCCACTGAGACTGCACAATGCGCAGTCTCTCCCAGTCACTGTCTAGGTCAAACTGCGCATTGCACAATCTCAAGCCTCATGTTGCACCCATAGCTTTTGCGACTATGCAATACACAGTTCCCATAGCCATTCTCCCTCACTTTCTTAGAAAAATTGCACAATATTTCTCACTAGTTCACTAGTTTGTTGCCTGATCTTGCTTTGAAAGTAGATTTTTAAAGCTAATGTTTTCTTGCCATTAATGCCTTTTATGTCCCACAGGTACCACAGATGTTGAGCACTTGTATCCAGCAATGTTTGTTACCATGGCACCCAAGAGTGATGCTCCAAAAGATACCACTAAAAGCACTATTGGGGAATCAGTTGATCAAATGCTAGTAAACTTGCTAGCATACTCAGGCACTCAACTATATGTAGAAAAGGACTCAGAACTTACATGGAAGAAAGTGAGCAAATCTTTTTCAACAAAGGGCTTCATAGCAGATCTAGAGGACTCGAAAGTACACATTAATATCCAGAGATCAAGACTACATAGGGTTGCATGCATATATCTAGCCTTCCCATGTGCAAATGTCATTAGTTAGATTATCTCACATATTGATGTGAAGAGCATGTCTTTGAGAAATGCTAGCATACAAAGGCTTGCTACTTTTATGGAAGTTGATTACCGACGAATATACCATTTTCCTGAGCCAAAAACACTCATGGATTCACTCTTTTATGCCACCAACAGCTATTTGGGCACAAAATATGTTGTTAAGAGTTGCATGAAGGATCCATAAAAGTTTAGACAAACACCCACAAACACATATAATACAAGGTTTTTCAGGAAGGTCTATCAGCTGTTGATCATCTTAGCTTATAGAATCTATGGTTAGCAGAGCAGATAGACTTTTCCAAAAGGGTGGGAAATATTTTGAATTAGGTTGTGAACAAAGGGAAGGTGTCCAACTCTTTAGACTTGTTGGCTCGACAATTAAAGATTCATGTAAGTAGCTTCTTGAATCCTCCCAAGAGCGGGAAAGCGAGATCATATATGTCTTCATATTTACATGTACTCTGGATACATAACATATTCCCATGCATGAACTAGGTTTGGACACCTCAAAACCCTGTCGTGTACATCCAATTTGAGCTTCTCTCGGATTGCAGTCCTCGAGGCATTATGGAGAAGCTAATTGAAAACTTCCTCATTATGTTGTACAAGATGATATTTGAGGAAGAACCACCTTGCATGTTTCATGTGGTAATGGAGGAAATATTAGAGATCATGAGATTAGTTTGCCTCACCAAATGGCACCTTCCTTAAAGTGTTCAACGGAGAGAAGCCAGCGCATTTTTTTCCAAAGTATGCCACTCACAAGCTTGTCATGCAAGAAGTGTCATATCATCTCACCATAGGGTTGTCAGCAGCATTCCACGGGAAGAAGAAAGCTCCTTGGCTAACTCTTCCTATGCAAATTAGATAGTACGAGATAAAGAAACTAAAAGGTATGGATACTGAAGGAAAGGCAATATAGAAGTTTATGTTCAGTACTAGATACTTTAATCCATACGATCCCCATGGTATTTTCTAGGACCACTGTGAGAGAATTCTCTCATTAGCTCAACAGGACATTTCATTAGTAGGAGCAGGATCCATGGAATAATTTCTATAATGCTTCCAAGGCCCATAATTTGGTCAATTTTACAGGAACTTCATAGGTGACTCCACAAAAGGAAGCTACTCTGGAAGCAATGCCAACAGAAGAGAGAAACCCCGCACAAGGTAAGGGAAAGAGAAAGGTTTCTTATATTCCAGGGGGAGAATGAAGCTACAAGATGAAAGAAGATCTAGCTCTTATTAAAGTGGCTTTAGCAATAGAGGAAAAGAGGAAACAGAGGATTCAGAGAGTGGAACAAAAGAAGAGGGAAGAGAAGAGGAGATTGGAGGAAGAAAAGAAGAAGCAAGAGCAAGAAGAGAACTAGAAGTAGGAATAAGAAGAAAGGAAAAGTGAAATATCAGAAGAAACAATGCGAAAAAAAGTTGAAGATCAAGAACAGAACTGGAAACCAACAGAGGAAGAGGGTGGATAGACACAGGATTAGGAGGTTGCTCAGTAGATTGAATAATTAATAGAGATTGATGGCATGCAGACAAAATTGTAGCTGCAGAATCAAGATGTCGACCTGATTCCTAGCACACAATAGGTCACTATTCATTCTCCACCACCTCCAATTCCGAAGTCAGCTCTAGGTGAGGAAGGGGAAGGCGTTCCTCTTGATGATGATCTAGTTATGGACACATACAATTTATCATATGATTAACTTTAGAATAATATTTTACAAGTGCATAAGAATAATTTTTTGCATGATCTCACATCTCCTGCGTTTGTTAGAGAAAGGGTAATTGTGGTCGACACCAGGAGAAATCCCAAAGTCATTGCCTCAGCCTTCGCCTTCTCAGGTGCATCAAAGTCAAACACTCAGTATTTGATGGCCAAGAATAAGCAATTTGCAAAGAAATTGTAGGCTACCAGGAAAGAGGTTGAACAACTCTACGTAGCAGTGCAAAACTCAGCTTCTGCACGGGTCCATCTGGAGGAAATGAGGGCAATGATACTTAGCGAAGTATCGACACTTGAATAGATGATGTGAGATCTCTATGAGGAGCTTGTTAACATGCATATAAGGTATTTTTCCACCTGCATGGCTTGTAGCAACAATGTAAAGACTTTGTCAAAACCCTAAAAAAATGTGCAAGCTACAATCATTGCCATGCACGAATGGACAATGCGATAATAAGGGGCACCAATTGACTTGGGTAATAAAATGAAGCTACAGGCAGGGCTGGAGAAAGAAAGAGTGTGGATGTTGATCCAGAACAAAAAACAGCTCGCGTCATTCATTGGTAAAATTCAGGCCTCGTATGCACATGTATACAACAATTTTGATTTCTTAGTTAAGACCCACATGATCCCATCAGTTGACTCACTCATTGTAGCCAAACCTAGGAACTAGGTTAGAAAGGAGATAGAGGAATACTCGAAGCAGTTGAGACAGATTTCCACCAAGGAGGACTTGGAGGTGAATAGATAGAACATGCACAACTACATTCGTGGCCATGTCCAAGCGCGGACAATATTGATCATGCTTCAGAAGGAAGTAGAAACTGGTTCCAAATCATTGTACCTAGATGCCATGGAGGCTAGATTTCACTTCCATCTAGACACCATCACACAGTTTGGGGATTTCATCACACAATACCAAGCTTGGCACTGTTGCGTGATCGACAACCATCAATTGTAATTTTCTGAGCTTGATTTCCCACAAAGTCAAGCATGATAGCTTTTTGTCTTTTTAGGATATCTAGTGGGCTCTACCCTATTTTGTCTTATATGGGTATTAGTGTGAATTTTAATATTATTTATAATTAATTTGTAAGTGGAATTCCAAGTGTCAATATTGAAATGTGAAGAGTTGTGATGTAATGTAATGAGTTATTTTATAAAGAAGTTGAAGAGTCATGAGGGTAGTACGAAAGTCACAAAGGGGAGTTGAATATTTACCCCCTGTTTTTATAAATATAACCTCATAACTCATGTAGATGTCTTCTACGAGCCAATATTTTGGCTAGGCATAGGATTAGATTAGGTAGCTTTGGAGTTTTGTGAGAGCCTTGGCTTCTCTATAGCATAGAGGAAGTATGTTTCTTTTAAAGAGCCGGTGATGTTGACTTTACGTTCCACTATTGGAGCTAGTGGTTTGTCAATGGTGTATGTATGATTAGAACTTTCACTTAATAAAGCTCAAAGTCGGCCCATTTTCATGCATATGTTGTAAATGTAGTAGGAATATTCTTGTTACATTGGCAATTTATTTTATTTCACTTACGCTTATTCTTATGAACTATTTTGTTTGCATTGGTTCGAATATTGTTGAATGTGTCTCGTTGTATTAATTCATCATTGTTAACTTGTAAACTATTTCGCATATTATATTTTGATGCCATTATACTCATGTGTTCCTTTCAAGTTGCGTACTATTACAGGATTTTAAGGGTCTCACATATTTTCCCTTCTATATGGTAAAGCCTTCATGCATCACACTTGACTCTCTGTAGGGTCACAAACTTGTTCTCACCAACGTCACTGTACATCACTCTATGTGTAAATTCACCTAAGGCATATCATTGGCGCCTACTGCATCGGAAACCAGTCTGTATTACGAATGGGAATCCTACACCAAACAATGTGAGGTATAATTGGGACTTCATATCGAGGAAATCCCCTGAATGTTGGTCAGTCCAGCACCGTCAACATTTCTAGAGCTACAAGGAGGGTTAGATGACAAGCTGAGCCCATGTAGTATGCTTGAACTTTCCACACTCATTAATGTCTTCCTCTCATATCTTAGCCCCAACATGCTTTTCTAAAACATAAAAACTAAAAGTGTCAGTGGAAATTATTAATGACTTGTCAAATCTAAGATTCAATGGCGACAGTGAAACAACCTTCTTTGAGCACACAGCTTGTTTTCTTGAATTTTCCATGAAGCATGATATTCATTTCAAGTAAGTTGCTTGTATTTTGTTCACTCTTACGTTCGAAGAACGCATAAGGGAATGGTGTTACACATTTCTTGTCGCATCCACACACTCTTTGAACATCTTGCTACAAAATTTTACAGCACCTTTGATAGGTATGATTACAAATCCGTGTTCAATAAAATTATGCGATTATGAAAAGCACTTGATGAATCTCTTGATGATTTTCACAATCATTTCATTCATTTTTTTTTTTGAATTTTCTGAAGATGATGTCAATTGGCCTTTATTGAAAGAGAAATTAAAATTTCTTATTCATATTTCGATGAATCTGCATGAATATGAATCTTTTGAAAGCTTCCCAACATACCTCAGTATTAGAGCTTATAAATATGCGACGAACAAGGTTGTTGTACCAAGTAACTCTCTATCTCCTTCTAATCAAATAGCTCAAGTTCCACAGGTTGAGGTGGGAGAACTTGAGAATTCATCCATTGATTTACCATCGTCTTCTCCCACCCAACATACTCGGAATTAAAATGAAAGTTTGGACTGTGAATCTGATGTTTGCGATGAAGTGTTATCTCCTCATCCTCCATCCTTTGGTTCATTTGGTCCTCTGGATTCTGAGTTGTTGTGTTCACCCGTTTCAAATGTTTCTCTAGATGTTCACGAGGGTAAAGTTCTAAATGGAGTTGGTATTCCACAGAAAACTTGTGATATCATTTACAATGACTATGTGTCGAAGTCCACATCTGAACAAGAATTTGTGATGAAGGATGATTTTTCTCCTTCCGCACCTCTCCCCCATTATCTTTACAATTTCCATTATTCTATCACTTCTGTTGAATCTTGTGAAAAAATAGTTTATGATGATATGATTAATTTTGATCATTTTTAGACCTCATGGAATGTCATTTCTTCATCCAAATACAAAGAGAAAAAATATTATGTTTTAAATCTCCCCAATCTATCATCTCATCATTTTGAAGAATCAGAGTGTGAAAAATTTTGTTTTCCATCTTCCCCTTTTTATTATTCATCAGATCATGAGGATTCCTTTGTTTTTTATATTAAAATTTATGATCGTGGTTTTCATGATCTTTACACTTATTCATTTGATCAAAATTCTGATTTTTACGTTGTTGAATTTTCTAAGCCACCGATCTTTTATGATCTATCTTCTGATGATTTGGAACTTCCCCAAGTTGTCGAGGAACTTTAGCCCGAGTTGATGGATATGTTAGGTTCTCGCAGTCTTGAGATCAGTTCCAATTCCAATCAGAACAGTGATGTATCTTTCAAGTCCCCTCATCACTCTGTCGCACACATTCAAAACCAATCTCTCTCACAATTTTCTCATCCTTCATCTACATTGCACGATCCTATCACTCAGTCATTAGAGGAGTCATACCTGGCAAGCAATGTTGTAAAACAAAATCTTTATTCTTTCTTTATGTTCAACCATTTCCATAGTTAGAAAGTTTGTTATTGCGTATCTTCAAGTCACAGTGTATCTAAATACAGTAATGCATCTGCAAATTGCCTAGCATGTGCATTTCTTTCATATTTTTCTGCATGCATTTCCAAACTTCGAACTTCCTGGTATCCATTGTCTTATCTTTCTTGTTTATGTTAATTATTGAATATCTTTATTGATATGAATTCCCTCATTGACATAGGCCAACCGATGCATCGGTGGTTACACTGGAAATATCATCTTACATAGGTATGGTCTATTCTCTGTTAGTTTAGGGGTAGGAGTAGTTTGTTTCTTTCATTGCTTTATTTCGCTATGATTTAATTTATGTCTTGCTCCTTTTTTTGTCTTTTCATTTCTTTCAGTTGTAGAATAGCTTCCACATGAGACCGTGTTTGGTTTTAGAAGCAAGCATGGTGAACTCCATGAGGAAGTTGTGCTACTTTCAACACTTGGTTATCTGTTTATTCCCTCTCTTTGTGTGAGTCTTGCAGTATTTTATTCAATGATACTTTGATGGAAAATACATTCGTTTCAGAGAAAACCATAGTGGAATCATGATGCTTGAACCTATAATTAGTACCACATACTCTAATCGGTCTTTTATTTTTGGTTAATCCTTGCCAAATAAATCGAGTAGAGTAAGGAGGGGAGGAAAACCTTCACAAGTGTGTCAGAAGTATATATAAATATCCTTCTCTGAAGGGGCAACCTCTTCTGATCTCAATAAGTCGAGATCCCTCTTCCACCTCGTTAAATAAATAAGTGCCTATGCACAGTTCTATGAAAAAAATGAAATATAAAAATGAAAAAATAAAATAAAAGTGAAAGAAGAGAAAGGCTTCCTATGCAGAGAGGTGAAGAAAGTAACTTCACTAGGGTAATTTCCAGGCTCGCTAGAAGGGGAGAAATGTTTGTGTTCCTGAAGTGACTATGTTGGGGTATTTTCTAAACCTACCCATAACCGAGCAACACCTAAGATGAAAACTAAGAATCAGACAATTTTTTTCACTTGCGTATTTATATACTCCTTGTTGGGAGCGGGATCCCCCAAGGGAAGTTTTGGGGTTAAAAGCCCATGTTTGAGTCAAATTTTGTAATGAAAACATAAAGACTTTGCATTTTTTGGTCACAAAGCATGAAGGTGTTATGCATCATAAAGGGTAGTCTACCCTTAGTTTTGTAAAGTAAATTCGGTTGTAAGAGATCTACCCATGGTCCGCAGACCATGGGATTGTATAAAAAGAGCTAAGATCTAAGTAGTTTAAGGAGAGACAATGGCAGATCATGTAAGAGAGTCATAGCTCTGAAGAAGAATTCTAAGTCTTGGGTCATAGCGTAGGTAGAGGCTCTGCAAATGAGTGCGCAGAGGCCTAAGGTAGAAGTCTGCAACTGTGTGTGGACCCCTGCAGTTGTGTGTGCAAGGCAGACAGAGTTTGTAAACACTTGGAGATATTAATAAAGAAATATATTCTGCAATTTTTGTGTCTTTGTTCTATTATTGCATCTTGATATGTTATGTATGAATTTCCTTTATTATGCTTATGTGATGCGCGATGAATGCAATTACATTGAGTAACTGAACACAACTATGATTATTTGTTGACTCGGTGTTAACTATAATTATTTGATAAGATAAGCAAGTCACTTAGGTTAATTGGGGAATTTGCACGGCACACTACCATAGCAACATGAAAGTACCTAAGCAGCAATTTAGGGCTATGAAAAGGTCGATTGTACCCTTTCATGGAGGTATTGAAGGCTGGAATAGAGGGCTAGTCTGGTAAGCCCTAGAGCAAAGCAACCTGCGCGAAGGCAGGAATAGAGGGAATCACACGACATCATAACCATCTCAAGGTGCGGAAACTTGGTTCCAGCCTCCCCCCATACTGCTTCAGGTGAGACTTCAGTCCGCACTCCGTGGGCTGATGCAGAAAGGGTCAGCAGGTAGGGATTTGTTTGTCTAATTAACATTGAACCTGGGTTAGGGCCCCTCAAGCCAACAAATGGTTCCGTTTCTGGGGCCGGAATCTGCATAAGAGATGTGTGATGCCGTATCACTTGAATCCAACTATGAAGGAGATTGGAGACTAGTTGGATAGAAAGATCCACAAATTCACGACACAGGAGAACAGAAACTCGTGACTGAGAAAGGAATAGTGGTTGGATAGATACCTGTATACAGAGATCCATGAGATATTTCTTCTCCTTCCCTATTGAGCTATACGAGTGGATCTCCAAGCTAGCAGATAGCCAAGGAACTTGGAAACTTGACTGTCCTATTGTGTGGACCCTGGAGCTAATACATAAATTGGAAGCATCTGAGGATAAGATCATTCACGCTATTGATCATTGGATCGATCGTGTCATAGGAGGATTTGTGGATGAATTCGAGGTCGACACCCCAGCCAGCTACAGCAAGGCGAAGTGACACTTTTTCAAAGGACCACGAGGTAAGTATGTAAAATCTTTGAATACCTGAATTAAAATGATATTGTGTGAAAAATGGGTTATGTAGCTACCTTGATGTTTGGAACTACTTGAAGTGGAAAAACTTACAGAAACGAGGGAAAAAAGGGTCTGAAGTATAGTCCATTGATTTCTCCTCCACGAGGTAATGAGGAAGAGATAGTGAAGGTTTCTCTGTGAAGTGCTATTCAGTTAATAAGACAAGGATTCTCGTGAATACCACTTCCGCCCACTCCACCTCCAACTTCACCACCATCACCTCCAACTTCACCCGTACCACCTTCACCACATTTCAATATGGAAAATGCAGCGAAGCTGCCTTTGTTCAAAGGCTTGGGAAATGAGGACCCGGACAAATTCTGAATCGTTGTGAGGGTTTTATGGGAAGCTTAAGGTGTTATAGATGATCATATAAAGAAGGAAACACTGGTTAGTGCTCTACAAGATCACGCGCTAACCAGGTATATTAAGTTACTCTAATGATAACCCGAATGCTGGAGTGGTAGACATCCAGGCAGCACTAAATAGAGAATTCAATAGGCCTAAATCTGTGGTGCAGTAGATTGTGGGATTCAAAGAAATCGTGATGTAACCAGGAGAGATGCCTTGGGAACTAGATCAGAGGTTGAAATGTACAATCTGCAAAGCCAACATGAACATAACAGACGAATAGCATCGCAAGTGGTTTTTGTCTTTGCTCCTACCACCTTTAAGGGCTGCACTATCGCAACAGAAGATCACCACTCAGGTAGATACCTTGGAGATTGCAATGAGATTATATGAAACTTTGATGCAAGATCAAAATCTATGAGTTCAGCAAATCCATGTGTAGCTGAAGAATCTATGCCTTGAAATGCAAAGTCTGAAGCAGGACAGGGCAGTTCTACTAGAGGTGTGCGAGGAGGTATGGTGCTTGAAATGCAAGAGTCAAGGTCATGACAAAGACCATTGCCCGATCTTTGCAAACTATATTGTAGAAGAAGGACTGATGCCTTTAAGGCCAGAAGCTCAAGCAGGACCTAGCATGGGGCCTACATTATGGTGCGCTATTTGTCAGGTAGCCAAAAAACATGCCACGGATCACTGTCACTTGCTACAGAATTTTGTACAGATGCCGCAACAGTTGTTCTGCAACCTTTCTAGGTCGGTAGTGCATGATGAGCATACTTTCAGGAGCTATGAATTGATGATGGATAGAAATCCCACCTATAGGGTTTAGGCCAGAACACAGCCCCTTGACCAGAGCGCGGGTATGGCATGGACAAGGCCGAGGCGGAGGAGGACCTGATAGAGGTTGAGGACAATTGATTTGCTATAATTGTGGAGGTCTAGGACACTATGCCCATGATTGCACTAATCCAATGCGTCCATCATGCAAGTATTGCATAATGTTTGATCATGAAATGTAAGATTGTCCTATGTTGATAGCTTGAATACGTGACAAAGGGGCACTACCACCTCCACCAATTTAGAACCTGCAGATGATGATGTCTGAGCTTTGCGAAGAGGATCCAAATGTAAATATAGTGCTCAAAAGTGGAATCACGATGGGAGATGACAAGGGGAAATAGCCAGAGGATAGTACATGGGTTCGCAAAGCTCCAGTGAAGGAGGCTGAGTTTGCTTTGGAGCGCGCACGTGAAACCTTCATGGAAGCTAAGAGGAGCTTTTTTGAGGCCTCCACCTCAAGAAGAAAGGATAAGCCTGAACAGGAGATGGACCCCTCCATGCTCACAACTTTTGTGAAGACCTATATGAAGTTACTACGCGATAGTAAGGCTGTGAAAGGGTTGTAATATCTCATCAATAGATGCGCTGGGGCCACGCCAGGTGATCCACGCGTGGTACGAAAGATTGGTAAACATAAAACAAGTACGGGACGAGAGATGAGACTGACCACGTAGATAAGGGAGTATGAAATGGATCAGGTTGTTTTAGACCTGGGGTCAGATGCAAATGTCCTATCGAAACAAACTTGGGAACAGATGGGGAGACTCACGCTGCAATGGTCTCCAATTTAGCTAAGGATGGAAAATCAACAGAAGATCATCCCCATGGGATGGTTGCAAGGGGTGAATGTGGATATTGAGGGAGAAAGTGCACTAGCTAATTTTGAAGTAATAAAGATCGTGGATGACAGCAATCCCTATCCTGTGCTCCTGGGAATTGACTGGTCTACTGATATGAATGGGGTAATCAATCTGAAGAAGTGAAAAATGATCTTTGAGAAGAAATCGTTGCGTGTAATAGTACCCCTCAATCCTGCTGAAGCATCGTGCTATACTAAACTAGTCCGCGATTATGAGAGTGATGACGATCTGGACTGTATCTATAAGATAACAACATGAGACCAAGATTGGGTGAATCCTACCATGGATGGATGGATTACATGGGATCATGAGAGTTCCTGCACTTCAGACTTTGATGAAGAAATAGAACGTTGGCATAATTGGTTACATGAAATAACTACGCTGAATTGCAACATGATGACCTGATCGTTACGTTGTGTGTCCTTAGAGGTACAAAATTTGCCTACTTATGATGGCCTAAATGAGGTATATAGATTTTTGGATGCATTTGAAAGGGAGGTACTAGAAAAGTAGTGCTTCTAGGCGTTGGATTGGGCATTGCGTGCTACGGTTGCAAGAGGTGGGGTACGCACAAGGGAAGTTTTAATGATTGGCACAAATGTAGGAGAATGATGAAGCCAAAAATGCAAATGACATACAAGTATGATGGGCAAGATGATCCATGCACGCATTTGGCAAAATGGACCCAGGCTTATGGAGAAAATCCCCAACCTGAGTGGGTGCACTTATTTTGTCATACCCTAGATGTGGTCCCAATGAATTGGTACGTAGAAATAGAGCTCCGCCATGGGACGGGTGAATGGGATATCTTGCATGAGGGATTCAGGATGACATTCAGTTTTGAGGATGGGTTTGAAAGTATTGATGAAGCACTACAAGAGGTGAAAGTATTAATATTTAGGATACCGCGGGATCCTTTGGACCTGATTCAGCCTGAATGGGCTACTCAACTGAGTCACATGCTAGAATGTTATTATTGTGTAGGTAAATCCCCTCTGCGGACAAAGGCGATCCCACTAGCCTAACTGAGGTCTAGGAACAATCAAACTGTTGGAAATAATACTGAGAGGGGGGGGTGAATCAGTATTATTAGATCAGATAAAAATTTTCAATTTCATACTCAGATTCATATACGCTACTTCAATTAAGTGAACCAGCGTATACACGCGACTGTGTCTAAAGCAACTAGCGTATACCCAGAGATCTTATAATTCAGTTTGCTTAATCTTTAGTAAATGCATCAGAACATTATTAAGCATATTAACAGTAAACAGGTGCAGTATAACAGAACAGGACATCACACAAGAGCCACACACATGAGCACCATGATATAAGGTGGAAACCCAATGTGGGTGAAAACCACCTGCTGCAATTCGTTTCTTTCTTCTTTAATGAGAAACTTCTTTTACAATGTACTGGTGCAGTCCCTTTACCAGTATGCAGGCTACAACCTGCAGAGGGCTACAACCCTCTCTCGTTTTCCAACTACTTCTGGAAGGGAGCTACAACCCCCTCAGCTCTTGTACTAGCTGATCCATTTACTAGTACGTAGGTGCTGACCCTACAAGCTTCAGGGACCACGTTTCATCAATTTTTCAGACTGGATCCAAGAGTACAAAACAAACATTACTGCAATACAATCATCAACTTAAACTTGCATCATAATTCATTAAACAACCCAATACTAAATCACTGAAACCCTGTCATTAAGAACACAGAACCCAAACCAGAGACCAGAACTCTGTAACAGCCACCAGAATCAGCAGCAACCTGAGATATCAAACTTTATCATGCATACGCTACTGCACTTTACGGAAACCGCGTGTATACGCACTTTCTCCAAAGGAAACCCACGGACAGATCTAGAAATGATTACTTATGCCTCCACTGTCAGATCCGACCCTTGCCAAACTTCTCGAACAGACAACCAGCAATACCAGATCCTCTCACTTCGTCAAACACCCAATACTCACTCTTTTTCACCAATCTTGGCCTAATGATCTTCTCCTTATATAGGTTTAGGCCTCTCTCAATACCATGGTCCAAAACCATAACAAACCAATACCATCAACCTCGAAACTAGGGATCAACACGTTCGTCGAGACACCATGGTCCAAAACCATAGGCACAACTTCCAAGGACTAACTGCCACGGACCAAAGGTACTTTTCACATGTACGTGCTTTTACTGAATCAAACCTGCGTGTATACGCAGATTCTCCTTGATAAACCTGCGTATATCTCTTTCTTGTCCTGCTGTACTGAGATCTGTCCTCTGATTAAGTTGCCATCACCTGTACCAACCTCTGAGCACCTATACCAACCTCTGAGTGAGTTGCCATCAAGGACAACACTTGAAACATAATGCCAACATGAATTCACACACTAATGCACAAAAGTAGTTACATGAATTTCATGGATAATACCTTTTCAGATAAAGCCCATAGTGGGGCTGTGATAACGCATTATCTCTAGATTCAACTAGCTCATAAGCACCTTTACGTGAGACACATCTAACGATGTATGGCCCGTGCCACATCAGTTCGAACTTCCTGTTAGGTTCCTATACCAATAGGTGTCATTTTTCATGATTGACATTGATAAGGCCTAATATGTTAAAACCTTTGGCTGATTGCAAAGGTGTTCCATATTCCAAGAAAACAAAAATTAAAAAATAGGGTGTGCCCTAAAAGAAAAATCAAAGGGCAAGAAAAATAAGATGATCAAAGAAAAAAATGAAAGAAATGAACCCCAAAGAAAAAACCAGGAAAGTGTGCTAGTCCAAAATGCCACTATTGTTCCATTTTTTGAAGAATTTCATCATCTACAGTCAGTTGACTTTTGTCACAGTTGATGGATGGCCTAACAGCTCAAATCTTGGTCAGGTCTATATTTCAATTTACTTGTCTTAGAAATAGAGAATAAAGTCTGTCCAAACAGTTCAAGCTTGGCAGGCAAGTAGCTAGGTAGAGAAGCAAAGGATCTCAACAGCTAAATTTGAGCCCTTGGAACAAATAAGGGCGGACTTAGATAAGATGGCAGCTAAAAGAAAAGAAGAGAATTAGGGTTACCGAGTTAAAATGCACCCAAGCAAGAAAGCAGAAAAAATGCTATGATCAGTAGGTTGGGTAGGTAGTTTTGATGTTGCAGAAGCAGGTTTATGAACAATTTTGTCTTTTGAAGATGATTCACCTCGTCACTGTTATAAACACCATGGCAACTAGGTGTTGACAGATCAAATGATGCATGTCTAACTTCCCCCCATTTGCCTCCCATCAATCAGTCACTAACCTCCCTCCAAGGACAATGAGATCTGCTCACTGCTCCTAGTTCACTTCATTTCATGAAAAGGACTAAGTAAATCTTTGTTTTTACTTAAGTACATTAAAGCCACATTTCTTGTGTAAAAATGCTTTTGTCTATTATGCTAAGTTTCCCAAACTTCATAGCTTGGTGTCCTTTCATCTCCCTAAGCCTAAGTTTTTCACTTTTAACTTAGCACTTTTTGTTTAAAACATATTTTTCATATTAACATATTGACTTTACTATATAGTTCCTACATAAGGTTTTTCCCTTTCCCGTATTATATTAACATATAAAAACCCCGAAGAATTTAATACCCTGACCCCGGCTAAACTATAGCCATATGTTAATATTTCGAATGAGGGTAAAAGTTTATTCTCAAAATATTGCAATAACCCTCCCAGTGCACAATCTTTGGAATTCATTTAACATTTGTTTAAATAAATAGCCGACTCCGCGACCCAATCAAGAAAATAACCCTGAAAACCTTTGAAAAATGTTTTAATTCAATGGTGTGTTCCCACGCCATACTCCCCACAGCTCCGTCAACTGTCAATCGTCGGATCTGGGCTTTCCCATCCAACGACCCATGTCAATATCGGAACCCCTCTGATGTTCGAAAGTTACCTTTTGATGAAAAGTGGTATTCCCATCGTAAAAAAGACATGCGTCGCTCGCTCGGCGTCATCACATCCCCTCTGCCCGAAACAACCTTTGTCCCAAAAGCAGTGCGAGGAATACCATATACCACCCCCGCTGAACCCCCGCTGACATCATCCGATGACATCACCTACACGTCATCACCCACATCATCCGCCACCTCACATCCATGTCATTTGCCATGTCATCGCCACGTCCCTGCTACATGACAAAAATTTACTTCATGCTAACATTATCACAAAAAAGCACCAAAAAGCCCATAAAGCCAATTTTTTTGACAAAACCCGTGAATATGTCATTTTCACACATTTTCTATTGGTTGCGTTTATGGAGCCTATGCATGAAAATCACAATGAAGTCGACCACCAGAACTCCAGTCTGCCACCCGACTAGCATACTTCAGCCTTCCACACTGCAAACTGTCGTCCAAACTTGTATATTAGTGGTGTGTGTATCCAAAACCCAAGTATTTACCTGCTTTACCCTTTGAACCTATGTTTTGAAATTTTGCCACTGCAAAATCACACCAAGAAGGCCCAATTCCGTATTAAATTATGTGTATAGCTTTCATATCAGTGTGCCAAGACCGCTTTGTTACCTACTTCTCACAAAAAGCCTGCACATTTCATGTCTCGCTATAAAATTTGCCTAGGGAGCCGATAAAAACAAGTATTTACCCAAATCTTGTTCCCAAGCCCACTGTTTTTAACTTTCCTATGCAAAGTTTCCAAAAAACGCCCAAATTCAAGCTCAAATCGTCAAACTACTTTCTACAAGCACACCATTACCACTGTTTTTGTCCATTTTGACTGAAAAACCCTGCAAGCTTCATTTTCCACTGTGAGATTCACCCAACAAGTTAAAATTTGAATTAACTTCAATCTGCAATTCCCGGAGAGAAAACCCCAAAACTCTTGTTTTGTCTATTTTGTGCCTCAAAAGACCCAAATTGCAAACTGAAAAATCCTAGATAGTTGAGCAATGGAGGCTCCAATGGCCTTGAATGTTGTACCTCTCAATGCTCCACACAAAGAACTGGAATAGATAACTTTAGCTGACAGGGATTTCCAGATTAATGACTTAAGGGGTGACAAGCCTCATCTCCAAGCAGTTTGTGAAATGAGGAATAGCTACCGCAGCAATGCTGATGTCTATGGAATTTGGGAGTCCAACATGCCCATATACTACCTCCCTTCAGTGAATGTATTCCCTGACCTCATTCAGCAATGCCATGCCAATTATGAGCCCATTCAAAGAGCAGTGATGGCCCCTTATGGAAATGTCCTCTTTTACATCACCCCTAAATCCATAAATGAAATGTTGCACTTCAAGCCAACTCAACCTCTAACTCCTCTTTCCATGGGACTTTTGCTTGACCAAGGTGCCAAATTGCCCAACGCAGAGATAACCAGATTAACTCAATTATTCATGAGACGAGATTGCCAGCACTAAGGCCCACCCCCATATGTGCATGCTTGGTTCACTGAGGTAGGAAGATTCATTATAGACAGGATATCCTACATCTTAGGATTTAAAACAAGTGAGCATGTTGATGAGACGACATTAGTTTTGTTATCCATGTTTTCTCCAGGACAGCCCCTTGCTGTCAAATATGATTATGCCACCTTCATAGCTGATAAGATCCATGAGAAATTCATGAGCATGGACAGAGAAAGAGTGTTTAAATACACATCATACATATATCATTTGTTGTTGTTCAATCAACTAGATAGTTTTCAAATTTCCCTCAGAAAATTAGATCTCAAAGGAGAGCGAAGGTCTGTAATCTTCTGGACCTCAGTCTTCCATCATGTTAATAACTCCCCTTATACTTACTGTGAATTCATTAACCTGTTCATACATCCAGCCTCTTCCTTATTGCTGACAACTCCTCCTGCTAGACACTCTGATGAAATGTAGAAAATTTTATAGCTCTCCAAAAGCTACAACATAGGTGACTGGTACTTTTACCAGAATCACACTGAAATATGAAGATATGGTTGTGAACTATGCCCCTAAAAGCTACCCAAATTTGTGCCTATGAGGCTATTTGCACTGGATTACTTCAGGCAGTTTATCCAAACAGACATAATCCATTTCTGCAAGGCTAAGAAAAAGGCACAACTGAAAATAAGAAATCAATTGGGCCCTTTTATCTTCAACAAAAGGGAAGCCTAGGAAGAGGCTGATAATATTTTAGGGCAGAAACTTACGCTAAAACAAAGCTTTCATTGGGCACCATATGACCCTGGTCATTTTATAAGTTATAGAAAAGTCAAAAACAACCTAGCTCCATATGTTCATTGCAAAATCCCTGAAATCCAGCAGTATGCTAATCAACAAGAATGGTTAGAAGGCACCTTAGTGGAAGAAATTACTGAATAAGAGAAATTGGAAAAGGCCATGAAAGGACTTGAAAAGATTCTTGACCTGGACTCTTTTGGACAGGTATCCTTCAAGCTACCTCAACACATAGGAGGTGATACATCTTTTGTTGGGACTTCTCAACAGTTCACAGAAAATGCCAGCACCGGATTAGCAAAGGGTAAGGAGGTAATAGACAAAGAGCAAGAAACAATGACAAACCAGCTAGCTACAATGAAGGAACACGGCCAAGGGCAAGGTCCTCCAACATAGACAAAGGTGCTTGAAATCCCTATACTACAAACTCCTCTAAATGAGGAAAGAGGTAAGAAAAGGGACAAACAAGAAGACACACCTATCAGTGGACCAGAAGGGCAGCCAGGGGAAAAGAGGCAAAGTTTAAATCCTTACTCTGAAGAGGAACTCTTGGAAGAGACAACAAGTAGCCTAAGAGGTGAGGGAAGGACTGAACAACAGACTCCTCCAAATTTGGAAACATTAGCTAGCTCATACCAGCAGGAGCTAGAGAGACAACACAATGTGGAGATTACATCCACCAAGCCACAAAGCAAGCAAGGCTCAGACATTAAGAGACCATTTACTGAGATAAAGGCAAGAAATGAGCAAATAAGAATTCAACTTTATAATCAATTTCTGAGAATGGCTCCCACAAATCAACAAAGGTTAATGGTAGCATATGATATTCAAGAAGGGAAAATGACCCTTAGTCACTTCAACCCCACAATGCAGTAGCCACAGTCAGTTTCTGATTATATCAGGACCAATATGGAAGTTCTCTCCAAAGTTATTCATCCAATGGACCAGATTGAATTACATAAGCAAACTGGAGAAATGGTGTACTCTACCTTGGAAGACAAGGCATTATTAGCTCACAAGTTGTAGAATTCATTGCATAACACCTCTGCCCAATTAGAGTTGGAAAAGGATCCTCATTAGCCAAGGATAACAGGATCAAATCCTTGGAAGAAATTATCATTGAGCTGGGACATGATCCCAAGGATGCCAAGGGCATAAAGGCATTGACAAAAAAGAAGGAAGAAGACATTGCAGCCCTCAAAAAGCAATTAAAGTTGCCAATTACAATGCATCCACAAACCACAGGGATAGTGCAGCAAAAGGAAGAGGAAGACTTAATGGATTTGCTAATGAAAATGAATCAAAGGCTAAATGAGACAGAGCAAGAATTGGAGAAGGCATTACAGGAAAAGCAGAGAGTGTTGACCTCCCAGCCATCAGAAATAACTCCAACAAGCACAACTGCTCCTCCTACAACCACAACAGTAGTTACATCAACCACAGATACTTCAGTAGCAACAACAACAGTACCAGATACCAGCATGAGCATGGAAGAGCTGATGAAGGCAGTAAAAGAGTTAGAACTCCAAATGTCAGGGCTTAAAGAGGCCAAAGACCAGTTGGCTAAACTAGAAGTAAGTTATGATAAATAAAAAATGATTGTTGCAGAAAAGACAAGAGAAGTAAAAGCATTGGAAAACAAGGTAAGATCCTTGGAAAAGGATCTTTCTCTTCAGAAACCTCTAGTAGAAATTAAAAAGATCTTATCGACTAATATTGGGTAATCCATCACTGATCAATGGAGATCAATACAAACAATCCATGAGCAAATTCACTTGATAGTACAAGCCCAAGTAGAGATTCCAAAGGCCAAGACATTATTGAGACACATGCCCGAGCAAGCCAACAGATTAATAAACTTTTTAAATACCCACACCAGTGAAGAACTAGCATCACTCGAAATCAGAGACAGGACATGCACCATTCAAACAGTCAAGAGAGTTCTAACCATGAAGAACTTCATACAAAATCTGGAGAGGAAGTGCCAGGACATGCAAATGGGGATAAATGGTTTTACAGAGAAGTTTATAGTTTTGCAGGAAAAGGGTCTACCCAGTCTATTAACCAAAGATCATAAACTGATGACACATAAAAACTATGCTCACAAGGTGAATACATATGTTATAGATCAAATCACAGCCTCATCAAGCACTTCAGAAGAAAAAATACTCCCATCAGGATAGAGCCTGTATGACAGTTTTAAAAATCTATTTTACATTGAACATGACATAAGACATCTTTTCACAGTCCAGCCTGATTTCTTCATATACACTGATACTGATGAGACTTTAAGGAAATTGAAAAGACATCAGTTACTAGGAGACCAATGGTGGCAAAGAATGTTGGAAATTTTATAAACATGTCTTTAATTTCTGTTTATAGATTTGGAAGGTTGAAATTTGGTATCATATGCCATGAAGAAGAAAACAACAGGAAACAAGGATCAAGCTGGAGCAACAACGTGTAAAGACGGTCCAGGTACAGCCGAAGAAACCGGGGTAGCAGTGTGGGATATCAATAGAAGACAACTGCCACTTGACTCACTGAGCGTAAAAGTCAACATATCTGACCAACTGAAGCGCCCAACACAACAACAGTTACTTTTGCATTCATTTCTCTCTGTTTCCAACATCATTTACTTCTCCTTTAAAGTAGATGGATGAAGTTATTAATTGATATTTTTTCATCTAGATATTTTGTAAACACTTTTTTTATAAATACCTCCCCAAATGAAGTATTCGGGGTTGGTTGGTAATATCTTCTCTGAACTGCGCTGTAACTCTAAGAATTTGTTCAATACAAAAGCTATTGGATTTCATTGTTGTTGCACTATCTGAAAGCAGAATTGATGCTCTGGACCCTGCTACAGAATTCTTGTGTCATGTCATGGATCAATAAGTTTCTCCTCACCTGTGCTTTACTGTTTATGAAGTTTACATGCATCATATATGTTTCATGATCTTAATAATAGAGAAAAAGAATAGCACATAATTTGTTTGGTTACAATCTGTGTTCAATCTTTATCATTAGTAATGTTTTCTTCAGGATCAACATAAATAGGAATTCTTAACTGCTCCTATTTCCTTGGTTCTTGCATATTTATTTAATGCTAAGAAATTCTTAATTGTTTCTTGGTCATAATCATTCACTTTCTTCCTGTTTGCATGTCGAAGGATTCTTAACTACCCTCCAACCATAGACTCCATCCCATCTAATTCAGCTTATGAATTGTTCCATGACTGATTAACCTGTTTTGTAGTACCTCCTTCTGTTAAAGAGACCATATCTAGTGGTTCAACCTCCTAGAATCCATTATCCCAATGGATTGAACCTCTTAGACTTGCAGCCCTATTCTACAGAACACCACCATCTAAAACTAAAAACAAAACCCTTGTAATTCATAACTAGCCTAATAAAATCTAAAAACAAAGCTAAATTACAAAGAGAGAGCCCTTTCTAGATGCTGGTTGGCTAGAATCTGTGTCTAAAAGATTGGTTTGTGGTTACCTCGGCCATGCTCCCTCCTTAGAATTTTCCTAGGGAACAATCTGAGTGATAACATCATTGGAAACTCCATTGGGGACCTGAATGTTTGCTTGTTATTGTTGTCCATCTTCTAAAGCTACAGATGGAGCCTGAAGTTAGCCAGGTAGCCTTTGAAACTGTTTTTGTTATGCAATTACAGGAGTAAATAAAGTTGCTTCAATCTATCTCCAGCTTAGTTTTAGGCTTTGAACAACACTCCCAAATACTTGATAAGTTTCCTTTTCAATAGATCTTTAGGAAAACTCAAGATTCACGTCAAAATTTCCTAGAAACATCTTGTTAAAGGTTGTCTTCTTCATTATATTTCAAGAAAAGCTAAAAATATAGTCAGAAGATGGCTCCAAAGAAGAAAACCCGTTATACCAGATCAAATCCGGATCTAAATCCTCCACTGATCTTTGAAAATCCTAATTTGATCCCTAAAAACCTTAGAAGCTGAGAGAACCGAGAAGATTCTGCTGATTTAAACCTCAATACACCTCAACAAAACCCTATCCAAACTGAGCTTATTGCTGGAAAATCACAAGTCTTTTCTACCATAACTGTTGCTTCACCTAGTTCATCGTCAGCACTCCAAACCATCTTTTCCACTCCTTCGTCTACACCACATATTTCCACTGTTATCCCTGCTCTTCTAGTTGTTGCACTTGCCTCTACAAACATGGCAAACCGATATGCTCCCTTACAGTTACCTGCAAATCTAAGGGATATGCCTTAGGATTACCAAAGCAAAATCACCTATTTTGATGGTGCTGGTACTTACACATCACAACAACATACAAAGAAAATGACGGACTATTTTGAAAATGATGAGATTGATGATGATGATGTCAGAATGGAATTTTTGTCCAGAGCTTAACTGGTGATGTTAGAACTTGGTTTAGGGCCCTCCCTGCAAATACAATCGCTGATCCACAAGCCCTTTATCAAACTTTCTTGAATAGATGGGAAACGAAAAAGGCCCATTACACATATTATTAGAATATGAAAACTTGAAAAGAGGTCCACAAGAAAGTGTCCAAGATTATTGTGCCAGATTTAAAATGTATACAATGCTATCCCTCAGAATCTCAGACCTCCCCTATACCTAGCCTTGATTAAATTCTCTAATGGATTTGACTCTGACATGGCTTATCAGCTTAGGGAAAGAGCTCCTCCAAGTTTAGAAAACATGCAGAGTATAGCTTTCAGTGTAGAGGCTAATATAATTTCCAAACGAAATCGGGATAGATCTTAGAGAAAAGCAACTTTTAAGGAAGAACCTTCTACATTTGAATAGAAACTAGATGCTATCATAAAAGGAATGGACAGACTTGGGGACAGAGTTGAAACAATTGAGAGGAAATCATCATGGGATGGCCAACCAAGCAAAACTGCAAGAAATCCAAATTTTAGAAAAAATCAAAACTCTTAACACTGGAAAAGCTGGTCCGGACAAAAGCATTAGGCCTCCATTTCAAGAAAACTATGCTGAAGCTTCAACTTCTAATGAACCCATGGAAGATACTCAAATCAATTTGATAGGTCTCAATAGTGGACAACAAATTTTCCTAACCCAAGAAGACCAAAAGGCCCACACTTTAGGTCAGTTTCAGATTCAATCAGGGGAATCCTTTGATTTTAAGGAAGGATATGACACAACTGTATATGAAGTCCATAAAGAGTATAACTTGAGAAGTAGGAGAATAGATATCTCTTATGACAATAAGCATAAAGAAACCAAACAGCCTACCAAAGCCAAAAACAAGAACTCTTCTACTCAAATCCCTCCTAAGACAATTCCTAACTCAAATAGCCCAACTATTCAAGATATTACAGATGGTCAAGAACAGGATAAACAGTCTGCAGCTTCCTTTCCTCCCAAAGAAAGTGTAAAGGAACCTCTTGAAAGTGATATTGAGGTGGATTCAATCCATAACAACACTCCTGATAAAGAAAAAGGCATTGAAAACACAACAGAAAAAGAGAACCTTGCTGCCCGAAATGCAAAAGTTCAGATAGAAAAACCTTTTAACCTTGAACAAAAATAGGAAAATTTAAGGTAGCCATTCTTTTGTCTGAATTGGCTAAACATGATGTCTATAGACAACAAATTAGCAAATCATTACAAATTTCAGAACACAAAGATGCAGTGAATGTCTTAGATGACCAACCAGAATTAATTTTTGGTCCTGAAGTAAATGGCAAATCAGTAGATGGAGGTGTCCCTCCTTTTTATGTGAGTCTGAATATTCATGACATAGTACTTCACAATGCAATGTTTGATTCTGGGGCCTCTCACAATTGAATGCCCAAATCAATGATGGAAAAATTGTAACTAGACATAACTCGTTCATACAAAGACCTATTCTCATTTGATTCTAGCCAAGTTAGATACCTAGGACTGATTAAAGATCTATGTGTATCATTGGTACAATACCCTGCCAAGACAATTCTAATGGATGTGGTAGTGACTGATATCCCACCCAAATATGGAATGTTATTATCTAGATCATGGGGTGTCAAGCTTCAGGGCTCTTTACAGCTTGACATGTCCTATGCCACCATCTCAATCTTTGGCTAGCCAAAGAGGCTATATAGGGAAACCTTGATGAAATACGTGGTCAGTAGCCAAGAGAAGCCCCAAAACTTTCCCATTTATTCCATGCATTTTGATATGGACTCTTTCATCCTTTTCAATACCGAAAGTTCCCCACCAACTAATATCCAGGTCTTAAAATCAGTGCAAGAAAAAGTCATAAATGAAAAATCAAATGTTTAGATTCAAGAAGTTTCTGTGACTAGTGACAATACAAACACATAGGGGAAACCACATGAAACTGAAAAGCCAAATATTCCTACTAAGCAAAACTTTGAAACTCCTAATGTTAGCAGTAATCAAGAAATCTTATGGTATCTAGAGTTTGATGGATCTGTTAATAAGCTAGGAGCAGGGGCAGGCATTTGGATACATAATATGCAAAATGATCATGCAGAAGGACATGCATACAGACTGAATTTTAGGTGCACAAACAACATGGCTGAATATGAGCCCTCCTGCTAGGAGTAAAATTGATCAAAAGCCTAGGGGAAACCAGGTTATCAATTTTGGGAGACTCTGATTTGGTTATTCAAAAACTGAAAGGAAACTTTCTTACAAATGATCTCAGGTTAAATTCATATAGAGGAGCAGCCATCGAAATACTCAACACCTTCTTGGAAACTCAGCTCACTAAAGTTTCAAGGAACCACAATTTACATGCTCATAGTTTGGCAACATTTGCCAGTACTTGTAAGCTACCATTTGGGCCTTCTCATCATTTCACAGCTGAGATCAAACACAAACGAAGTGTTCCAGACAATGTAAAAAATTGGCAAGTATTTGAAAATGATGCTCAAATCAATAACTTCCTAACCCTCAAAGAAGAATTTTCCAGCACTAACATAGACAAAAGCACTGCTCATGAACTTGATCAAACAGTCAATTCTGAAATACTTATTTCAGCTCAAACATCAACTCAACTGCTACATCCAACAAAGTTTACCAGCAAAGAATTACAAGAGCTGAAAGAAATAAACTTTGATGAAACTGTTGAAGGAGAGTATGAGGTGATTGAGTTGAAGGACAATTGTTTACCTACAGGCTTGACTCCTCTGGAGGATATTTTTGACTCTAATGACATTCCAAGAAAGCCCAAAATGCAACCATTAAACGCAGAAATTCAGGACTGTAATATAGGCACTGAGTAGAATCCTAAAATGATAAAATTGTCTAAGACATTTCCTCCTGACTAGAAGTTGAAATATATTGAACTATTCAAAGAGTTCCAGGATGTTTTTGCATGGAGTTACGAAGATCTTAAGTCCTATGACACTTCTGTCATCCAACATGCAATACCCCTAAAAGAAAACCAAAAAATTTTCAAGAAAAACCTTAGAAGGGTAAATCCTATACTTCTTCCTCTCATTGAAAAAGAAGTCAAAAGAATGTATGGAGCTGGGATAATTGCACCCATTAGATTTTCAGAATGGATCTCAAATCTAGTGCCCACTAGGAAGAAAACATGAGAGATAAGACTATGTGTTGATTTGAGAAATTTGAACAAAGTCTCTTTGAAATACCACTATCCCTTACCCAAAATGGGCCATGTTTTACAAAGGGTAGTGGGAGCCTCTAGAATTTCACTGCTAGATGGATTCTCAGGCTTTAATCAGATCTTAGTTAACATGGATGACCAAGATAAAATGGCCTTTACAACACCTTGGGGAACCTTCAAGTATGTGAAAATGCCTTTCGGACTCAAGAATGCAGAGGCAACATTTCAACGAGCCATGGACATAGCATTTGCTAAAGAAATTCATGATTTCCTAGTCATATACCTAGATGATCTCACTGCCTTTTCCAAAGCAGACCAGGAACATCTAGATCATCTCAGACAAGTGTTTTTAATTTACAGAAAATATGGTATATCACTAAATCCAAAGAAGTCATTATTTGGCCTAGAAGAAGGCAAACTGTTAGGCCACATAATCTCAAAAGATGGTATAAGAATTGATCCTGACAGAATGCAAGCCATTTTGCAAGTTCCTCACCCAAGAAATATCAAAGAACTTCAAGATTTCTTAAGGAAGATCAATTTTCTAAGAAAATCTATACCCAACTTGGCTGAACTGATAAGATTGTTGAACAACATGCTAAAGAAAGATTCTAAGGTCAAGTGGACAATAGAAGCTAAACAAGCCTTTAAGGAAATCAAAATAGCTTTAACTAAAACACCAGTCCTCACAAGCCCAAAATTTGACAAAGACTTTATAATCTTTTCCTTTGCCTTAGAACATATTATTGTTGTTGTCCTATTACAGAAAGATGACCAAGGATGTGAAAAGCCCATAGATTTTTTTAGCAAAGCACTTAGAGATGCACCTCTTAAATATCAAATCATGGAGAAATGGGCTTATTCCCTTGTAAAAGCCATTAAGGACATCAGAGTGTATATCTTATATTCTCATGTAATTGCTTATGTGCCAAATACTGTTGTCAAGGATATTCTAACTCAAGAAGGAATTGAAGGCAAAAGAGGAAAATGGATAGCTAACATTTTGGAATATGACATTGAAATTAGACCAACACAGCTGATAAAAGGACAAGGATTAGCAAAAATTATGACTGAAACCAATTTTCATGCCCTTGACATCAATCAACTGGATAATGAACAAGAAATGGCAACTCCACAGATCAATCAAGCCTTTTTACAATCACCTTGGTATGCTGATATCATACATGTATTGATAAACCTGCAAGCTCCTGCAGGGTTATCCAGAAATAAGAATATATTTCTGAAAATGAAGGCTTCAAAGTTTTGTATTGTAGATAATGCTTTGTTTTGGAAAAATCATGAAGGCATTTTACTGAATTGCTTAACAAAGGATGAAACTGACAAAGTTTTGAAAGAATTTCATGCAGGGAACTGTGGTGGACATTTGTATTGGAAATCAACTGCTGATAAAATCCTAAGGGCTGGATTTTATTGGCCTACTTTATTGGCTGATGTCAAAAAGTTTGTAACTTCTTGCCACAAATGCTAATTTTTTTAGGGCAAGAAGAAGCTTCTACCTCTGCCCCTCAAGCCAAATTCCACTGAAAGACCATTTCAACAATGGGGTTTAGACTTCATTAGGGAAATCCACCCTTTATCCTCTGGCCAACACAAATGGATCCTTACTGCCACTGATTACTTCACCAAATGGATAGAGGCCATCCCTTGTAGACAAGCCAAAGATTCAGTGATCATGCAATTCCTAGAAACCAATATCCTTTCCAGATTTGGCTATCCCGAAAAAATTATAACAAACAATACTGTTGTTTTTAAATCCAAGAGAATGATCAATTTTTGTCACAAGTACCACATTACCTTAGGTCACTCCACAGCCTATTATCCTCAAAGTAATGGTTTAGCTTAGTCATCCAATAGGAGCTTAATCAATATCATTAACAAAGTCTTGGAAGAAAACAAGAAAAAATGGCATAAAAAGCTTATCAATGCACTATGGGCAGACAGATTGACTACAAAGAGATCCATTGGAACCAGTCCATATGAATTGGTTTATGGCATGGAGGGTAGATTCCCTTCATCCTTGGGAGTCCCTGTGATGAAATTACTACAAGAAGTGTAGACAGAACCAAATGACATTTAGAGAAGAATCAATCAGACTATTCATTTACGACAAACAAGAGAAGAGGTGTATCAAAGATCTCAGGTTCTACAGGAAAAGCTAAAGAATATATTTGATAAAAGGACTAAAGCAGAGGATTTGTATATTGGAGACAAAGTTTTGAAATGGGACTCAAGAAGGGAAGATAAAGGAAAACACGGGAAGTTTGACTTCCTGGGGAGAGGACCTTTTATCATCCAGGTTGTACAAGGAAACAACACCTATTTTTTAAGAAGTCTGGAAAGAACAGGAACAGAAGATGGACTAGTTAATGGTCGAATGCTCAAGCATTATTTTGATCTAGTTTGTTGATATATCAACAATCTAGTTTGTACATAAAAATGTTTACTTTCTGTAGTTTATTACAGCAATAAGATAAGGGGGAATATCTAGGAAATTGTAAAAGGAAGTCTAGGAACTGTGCCACCTTTTTGTGTTACCTTTTTGCTTCAAAAAAAAGCTAAAGAGGAAGATTAGAGAGCTCTAAATATCAGAAAAACATTGAGACAAATCATCGCAAAACAGAGCTGCAATTGTTTGAAAGATCTTAACAGAAATGTATATATGTTGCAGAGGTGCAGTTTTGTTACTTACAGCAAAAGAGAAATTTCAGAATACAGCAAGAGTTGAACATAAGGCCATTTGACCTACTATTCTTGACTTTTCACCAGGAAAAGTCATCCCCATGTGGAGCCACTATTAGCTTCCTATACCAATAGGTGTCATTTTTCATGATTGACATTGATAAGGCCTAATATGTTCAAACCTTTGGCTGGTTGCAAAGGTGTTCCATATTCCAAGAAACCAAAAATTAAAAAATGAAAAGAGGCTGTGCCCTAAAAGAAAAATCAAAGGGCAAGAAAAATAAGATGATCAAAGAAAAAAATGAAAGAAATGAACCCCAAAGAAAAAACCAAGAAAGTGTGCTAGTCCAAAATGCCACTACTATTCCATTCTTTGAAGAATTTCATTGTCTACAGTCAGTTGACTTTTGTCACAGTTGATGGATGGCCTAACAGCTCAAATCTTGGCCAGGTCCATATTTCAATTTACTTATCTTAGAAATAGAGAATAAAGTCTATCCAAATAGTTCAAGCTTGGAAGGCAAGTAGCTAGGTAGAGAAGCAAAGGGTCTCAACAGCTAAATATGAGCCCTTGGAAGGAATAAGGGCAGACTTAGATATGATGGCAACTAAAAGAAAAGAAGAGAATCAGGGTTAGCCAGTTAAAACGAACCCAAGCAAGAAAGAAGAAAAAATGCTAGGATTAGTAGGCTGGGTAGGTAGTTTTGATGTTGCAGAAGCAGGTTTATGAACAATTTTGTCTTTTGAAGATGATTCACCTCATCACTGTTATAAACACCATGGCAACTAGGTGGTGACAGATCAAATGATGCATGTCTAACTTCCCCTCATTCCCCTCCCATCAATCACTCACTAACCTCCCTCCAAGGATAATGAGATCTTCTCACTGCTCCTAATTCACTTCATTTCATGAAAAAGACTAAGTAAAGATCTGTTTTTACTTAAGTACATTAAAGCCACATTTCTTGTGTAATTTTTTTTTTTTCTATTATGCTAAGTTTCCCAAACTTCATAGCTTGGTGCCCTTTCATCTCCCTAAGCATAAGTTTTTCACTTTTAACTTAGCGCTTTTTGTTTAAAACATATTTTTCATATTAACATATTGACTTTACTATATAGTTCCTATATAAGATTTTTCCCTTTCCCATATTATATTAACATATAAAAACCCTGAAGAATTTAATACCCCGACCCTGGCTAAACTATAGCCATATGTTAATATTTCATATGAGGGTAAAAGTTTATTATCAAAATCTTGCAATAACCCTCCCAGCGTGCAATATTTGGAATTCATTTAACATTTGGTAAAATGAATAGCCAACTCTGCGACCCAATCAATAAAATAGCCCCGAAAACCTTTGAAAAATGTTTTAATTCAATGGTATATTCCCACGCCATACTCCTCCGCAGCTCTGTCAACTGTCAACCATCAGATCTGGGCTTTCCCATCCGACGGCCCATGTCAATATTTGAACCCCTCCGATGTCCGAAAGTTACCTTCCGATGAAAAGTGGTATTCTCGCCGTACATAAGACACACGTCGGTCACCCGGCGTCATCGCATCCCCTCTTCCCGAAACAACCTTTGTCCCAAAAGCGGTGCGAGGAATACCATATATCGGCCCCCCTAAACACTCACTGACATCATCCGATGACGTCACCTGCACGTCATCACCCACGTCATCTGCCACCTCACCTCCATGCCATCCGCCACATCATCGCCACAACCCCGCTACATGACAAAAATTTACGTCATGCTAACATCATCGCAAAAAAGCGCCATAAAGCCAATAAAGCCAATTTTTTTGTCAAAACCCATGAATATGTCATTTTCACGCATTTTCTATTGGTTTCATTTATGGAGCCTATGCATGCAAATCACAATGAAGTTGACCACCACAACTCTAGTCCACCACCCGACTAGCATACTTCAGCCTTCCACGCTGCAAACTGTCATCCAAACCTGTAGATTAGTCGCGTGCACGTCCAAAACCAAGGTCTTTACCCGCTTTACCCTCTGAACTTGTGTTTTAAAAATTTTCCACTATAAAATCACACCAAAAAGGCCAAATTCCAGATTAAATTCTATGTATAACTTTCATATTAGTGTGCCAAGACCGCTCTGTTACCTACTTCTCACCAAAAAACCTGCACATTTCGTGTCTCGCTATAAAATTCACCCAGGGAGCCGATAAAAACAAGTATTTACCCAAATCGTGTTCCCAAGTCCACTGTTTTTAACTTTCCTCTGCAAATTTTCCAAACAACGCCCAAATTCAAGCTCAAATCATCAAACTACTTTCTACAAGCGCACCATTACCATTGTTTTTGTCCATTTTGACTAAAAAACCCTACAAGATTCGTTTTCCACTATGGTATTCACCCAACAAGTTAAAATTTGAATTAACTTCAATCTGCAATTCCCGGAGAGAAAACCTCAAAACTCTTGTTTTGTCTATTTTGTGCCTCAAAAGACCCAAATTCCAAATTGAAAAATCCTAGACAGTTGAGCAATGGAGGCTCCAGTGGCCTTGAATGTTGTACCTCTCAATGCTTCACACAAAGAACTGGAATAGATAACTTTAGCTGACAGGGATTTCCAGATTAATGACTTAAGGGGTGACAAGCCTCATCTCCAAGCAGTTTGTGAAATGAGGAATAGCTACCGCAACAATGTTGATGTCTATGGAATTTGAGAGTCCAACATGCCCATATACTACCTCCCTTCAGTGAATGTATTCCCTGACCTCATTCACCAATGCCATGCCAATTATGAGCCCATTCAAAGAGCAGTGATGGCCCCTTCTGGAAATTTCCTCTTTTACATCACCCCTAAATCCCTAAATGAAATGTTGCACTTCAAGCCAACCCAACCTCTAACTCCTCTTTCCATGGGACTTTTGCTTGACCAAGGTGCCAAATTGCCCAGCTCAGAGATAACCAGATTAACTCAATTATTCATGAGACCAGATTGCCAGCACTGAGGCCCACCCCCATATGTGCATGCTTGGTTCACTGAGGCAGGAAGATTCATTATAGACAGGATATCCTACATCTTAGGATTTAAAACAAGTGAGCATCTTGATGAGACCAGATTAGTTTTGTTATCCATGTTTTCTCCAGGACAGCCCCCTGCTGTCAAATATGATTATGCCACCTTCATAGCTGATAAGATCCATGAGAAATTCATGAGCATTGACAGAGAAAGAGTGTTTAAATACACATCATATATATATCATTTGTTGTTTTTCAATCAACTAGATAGTTTTCAAATTTCCCTCAGAAAATTAGATCTCAAAGGAGAGTGAAGGTCTGTAATCTTCTGGACCTCAGTCTTCCATCATGTTAATAACTCCCCTTATACTTACTATGAATTCATTGACCTGTTCATACATCCAGCCTCTTCCTTATTGCTGACAACTCCTCCTGCTAGACACTCTGATGAAATGTAGAAAATTTTATAGCTCTCCAAAAGCTACAGCATAGGTGACTAGTACTTTTACCAGAATCACACTAAAATATGAAGATATGGTTGTGAACTATGCCCCTACAAGCTACCCAAATTTGTGCCTATGAGGCTATTTGCATTGGATTACTTTAGGCAGTTTATCCATACAGACATAATCCATTTCTGCAAGGCTAAGAAAAAGGCATAGCTGAAAATAAGAAATAAATTGGGCCCTTTTATCTTCAACAAAAGGGAAGCCTGGGAAGAGGCTGATAATATTTTAGGGGAGCAACTTAAGCTAAAACAAAGCTTTCATTGGGCACCATATGACCCCGGTCATTTTATAAGTTATAGAATATTCAAAAACAACCTAGTTCCATATGTTCATTGCAAAATCCCTGAAATCCAGCAGTATGCTAATCAACAAGAATGGTTAGAAGGCACCTTAGTGGAAGAAATTATTGAATAAGAGAAATTGGAAAAGGCCATGAAAGGACTTGAAAAGATGCTTGACCTAGACTCTTTTAGACAGGTATCCTTCAAGCTACCTTAACACATAGGAGGTGATACATCTTTTGTCAGGACTTCTCAACAGTCCACACAAAAAGCGAGCACTAGATTAGCAAAGGGTAAGGAGGTAACAGACACAGAGCAAGAAACAATGACAAACCAGCCAGCTACAACGAAGGAACACTGCCAAGGGAAAGGTCCTCCAACATAGACAAAGGTGCTTGAAATCCCTATACTAAAAACTCCTCTAAATGAGGAAAGAGGTAAGAAAAGGGACAGGCAAGAAGACACACCTATCAGTGGACCACAAGGGCAGCCAAGGGAAAAGAGGCAAAGTTTAAATCCTTACTCTGAAGAGGAACTCTTGGAAGAGACAACAAGTAGCCCAAGAGGTGAGGGAAGGACTAAACAACAGACTCCTCCAAATTTGGAAACATCAGCTAGCTCATACCAGCAGGAGCTAGAGAGACAACACAATGTGGAGATTACATCCACCAAGCCACAAAGCAAGCAAGGCTCAGACATTAAGAGACCATTTACTGAGATAAAGGAAAGAAATGAGCCAATAAGAATTCAACTTTATAATCAATTTCTAAGAATGGCTCCCACAAATCAACAAAGGTTAATGGTAGCATATGATATTCAAGAAGGGAAAATGACCCTTAGTCACTTCAAGCCCACAATGCAGTAGCCACAGTGAACTGCTGATCATATCAGGACCAATCTGGAAGTTCTCTCCAAAGATAGATTGAATTACATAAGAAAACTGGAGAAATGGTGTACTCCACCTTGGCAGACAAGGCATTATTAGCTCACAGGTTGTAAAATTCATTGCATAACACCTCTGCCCAATTAGAATTGGAAAAGGCTTCCTCATTAGCCAAGGATAACAGGATCAAATCCTTGGAAGAAATTATCATTGAGCTGGGACATCATCCCAAGGATGCTAAGGGCATAAAGGCATTGACAAAAAAAGAAGGAAGAAGACATTGCAGCCCTCAAAAAGCAATTAAAGCTGCCAATTACAATGCATCCACAAACCACAGAGGTAGTGCAGCAAAAGGAAGAGGAAGACTTAATGGATTTGCTAATGAAAATGAATCAAAGGCTAAATGAGATAGAGCAAGAATTGGAGAAGGAATTACAGGAAAAGCAGTGAGTGTTGACCTCCCAGCCACCAGAAACAACTCCAACAAGCACAACTGCTCCTACAACCACAACAGTAGTACCTCCCACTGTCCTAGAAATAGGTACATCAACCACAGATACTTCAGCAGCAACAACAACAGTACCAGAGACCAGCGTGAGCATGGAAGAGCTGATGAAGGCAGTAAAAGAGTTAGAACTCCAAATGTTAGAGCCTAAATAGGCCAAAGACAAATTGGCTAAACTAGAAGTAAGTTATGATAAATAAAGAATGACTGGTGTAGAAAAGACAAGAGAAGTAAAAGCATTGGAAAACAAGGTAAGATTATTGGAAAAGGATCTTTCTCTTCACAAACCTCTAGCATAAATTAAAAAGATCTTGTGGAATAATATTGGGCAATCCATCACTAACCATTGGAGATCAATACCAACAATCCATGAGCAAATTGACTTCATAGTACAAGCCCAAGTAGAGATTCAAAAGGCTAGAACATTATTCGGACACATGCCAACAGATTAATACACTTTTTAAATACCCACTCGAGTAAAGAACTAGCATCACTGGAAATAAGAGACAGGACAGGCACCATTCAAATAGTCAAGAGAGTTATGACCATGAAGAACTTCATACAAAATATAGAGAGGAAGTTCCAGGACATGCAAGTGGGGATAAAAGCTTTTACATAGAAGTTTATAGTTTTGCAGGAAAAGGGTCTGCCTAGTCTATTAACCAATGATCATAAACTCGTGACACATAAAAACTATGCCCACAAGGTCAATACATATGTTACGGATCAAATCATAGCCTCATCAAGCACTTATGAAGAAAAAACACTCCCATCATGACAGAGCCTGTGTGACAGTTTGGAAAATTTGTTTTGCATTGAACATGAAATAAGACATCTTTTCACAGTCCAGCCTGATTTCCTCATATACACTGATGCTTATGAGACTTTAAGGAAATTGGAAAGACATCAGTTACTAGGAGACCAATGGTGGCAAAGAATGTTGGAAATTTTATAAACATGTCTTTAATTTCTGTTTATAGATTTGGAAGGTTGAACTTTGGTATCATATGCCATGAAGAAGAAAATAGCAGGAAACAAGGATCAAGCTGGAGTAATAACGTACAAAGACGGTCCAAGTACATCCGAAGAAACTGAGGCAACAGTGCAAGATATAAATAGAAGACAGTTGCCAGTCAACTCATTGAGCGTAAAAGTCAACATATCTGACCATCTGAAGCAGCCAACACAACAACAGTTACTTTTGCATTCATTTCTCTCTGTTTCCAACATCATTTACTTCTCCTATAAAGTAGATTGATGAAGTTATTGCTTGATATTTTCTCATCTAGATATTTTGTAAACACTTTTTTTATAAATACCTCCCCAAATGAAGTATTCGGGGTTGGTTGGTAATATATTCTCTGAACTGCACTGTAACTCTGAGAATTTGTTCAATACAAAAGCTGTTGGATTTCATTGTCACTGCACTATCTGAAAGCGGAATTGATGCTCTAGACCCTGCTACAGAATTCTTGTGTCATGTCATGGATCAATAAGTTTCTCCCCACCTGTGCTTTATTGTTTATGAAGTTTACATACATCATATATGTTTCACGATCTGAATGATAGAGAAAAAGAGTAGCACGAATTTTTTTTGGTTACACTCTGTGTTCAATCTTTATTATTATTAATGTTTTCTTCAGGATCAGCATAAATAGGAATTCTTAATTTCTCATGTTTTCCTGGTTCTTACATATTGATTTAAAGCTAAGAAATTCTTAATTGCTTCTTGGTCATAATCATTCACTTTTTTTTTTGTCTACATGTTGAAGGATTCTTAGCTGCCCTCCAACCACTTACTCCATCCCATCTAATTCATCTTATGAATTGTTCCATGACTTATTACCCTGCCTCTTATTACCTCTTTCTGTCAAAGAGACCATATCCAATGGTTCAACCTCCTAGACTCCATTAGCCCAATGGATTGAACCTCTCAAACTTGCAGCCCTGTTCTACAGAACACCACCATCCAAAACTAAAAAAAAAACCCTTGTACTTCCTAACTAGCCTAATATAATCTAAAAAAAAAGCTAAATTACAAAGAGAGACCCCTCTCTCGATGCAGATTGGCTAGAATCTGTGTCTAAAAGATTGGTTTGTGGTTACCTCGGCCGTATTCCCTGCTTAGAATTTTCCTAGGGAAAAACCTGAGTTATAACACTTCCCAACTCTATGATAGACTTTTTTGGGCACTTCAACTGCAATCATAAATGTCCATAAACTGAGGGCTCCTAAGTCCCTAAAAGTGTTGCTTCACTGCCTAAAGGAACAAGGTCAGCTGATTACATCATCTCCCAAACGTTATCCATTGAAAACTACTCATAAATGGTCAAAACTGGACCATACTAAAAGCCCAGTGTAGAGGGTGCAATGCATATCACCTTCCCAGTGTACAAGGTGCGATGCATACTGAATTTCTCCTTGGTACGGTTCGATGGTCGGGAATGGACAAATGCCAGGGATAAAATGTGAGGTGGAAGATCATGGAATCTTCCAGAAGCTTCCCCTCTGACACTTGCCTCTCTGTTTTTGACCAAGGATGAGTAAGAGATCATCATTCTCCAAGTGGAAGCAAGAACTATTAGAGAGAGGGCACTAATCAAGATCCCAGAAGATGACTCACCTCCCTATAATCATCTATATATGGATGCCTCATCACAGAGATCCAGAGGCTGGAATTTTGTATCTTATAAAGAAGTGTTGTTGGTTTTTTGGTGTACATTCATAGTGTTGGGTGATCTAAGCTTTGCTTGAGGTGAAGAAGGGCTTTCTATCTAAAGGATGATGTTGGGTCAGAACATATGGTTGTAATCCTCTTGCTACTTTTCATCTTAATAAAGTTATTCAAGTTTTCCTCCATATTCTTTTGTATTTGTTTATATATGCAATTGTATGGTCAACACACATCTAGTCCTGTGTTATTTATGAATATAGATCTTTGTTCTTCGATAGTAGTATGTTGCTATGATTTCACAGACGCTCCTTCAAGCTGGACAAATGAAGAAGAAGCATTGAAGCTCTATCAGGAAGGACAGGAAATCAAGCGCAAGACTAAGGTTGATCTCCTTGGTTCCCCTCCTATCTATTTTCATAAAGGAAAAAAAAAGTAGACTTTACTTGTTTGTTTCTAAGATAGCTATCAGTCTTAGTGGGAATAGCAGCACCTGAGTGGACACTATTCCCGGTAACAAAATGGCTGTTGAAAATAATACTGAGAAGGGGGGTGAATCAATATTATCTAGTTCTTTTAACAAATCTTCCTTATTTACACTTTGAATTTTTTTTTGCATATCAGTACCATAAAATAATGAGCAAGAAAAACAGAAAGTCACATCAAAGAACACCAGATATAAGGTGGAAACCCAATGTGGGTGAAAACCACCTGCTGCAATATGTCTCTATCTTCTTTCAAATTAGAAACTCCTTTTACAATGGTCTTGTACTGGTGCAGTCCTTTACCAGTACGCAGGCTGCAACCTGCAGAGAGCTACAACTCTCTCTCGTTTTCCAGTCTCTCCTGGAAGGGAGCTACAACCCCCTACTTCTTTTCTTTCAAGGACCACTTTTCATAAATTTTCAAACTGGATCCATAAACATCAAATGATCATCAAGTACCAGTAAGTCCCCCAGATAACCAGATCCACAATAACAGTAAACTAAACCCAGAACACCTTATCAACAAAAAAATCAGTCAACAAAAGATCTTAAGACAGATACGCAATTTCCTTTTCTCTGGCATGCGTCTCTACGCACTTCACCTTCTGTGGCACCGCGCACCTCCACAGCTGCGCCTTCTGTGGCGCCTCCGCATTGCGCCTTCGGTGGCGCCTCTGTGGCGTCTCCTGTGGGGCCTCTGCACTGCGCTTTCTGTGGTGTCTCCGCACTGCGCCTTCTGTTGCGCCTCTGTGGCGTTTCCTATGGCGCCTCCACACTGCGCCTTCTGTGGCATCTCCACACTGCGCCTTCTGTGGCGCCTCTGTGGCGTCTCCGCACTGCACCTTCTGTGGCACCTCTGTGGTGTCTCCGCACTGCGCCTTCTATGGTGTCTCTGCACTGCACCTTCTGTGGCGCCCCTATGGCGTCTCCGCATGGCACCTTCTGTGGTGCCTCTGTGGCGTCTCCTGTGGCGCCTCCGCACTGTGCCTTCTGTGGCGTCTCTGCACTGCGCCTTCTGTGGTGCCTTTGTGGCGTCTCCGCACTTCCGTAGCTGTAGTGCTCGAGAGATCACCCTTCACAGATTCGCTTTCTGCTTCACTTTCATATAGATCGAGCTTTTGAAACAATAACCCAATATTTCAGATCTTAAGATATTCAACCCAAAAACATACCCAAGCCAAATGATCTCCTTTGCTTTATATAGGCAAGCTATTCCTCAAATCATGGACCAATACCACGGGCCAAAACCATAGGATCAAAAACTGTGGGACTGATACCATGAATCAACCGTGAAAGTGCGTGAACTTTTCTCCACATGAAATAAACTTTTCTCTACATAAAATTCCGTGAACTTTTCTCTACATGAAATAAAATTTTCTTTGCATAAAATTCCGTGAACTTTTCTCTACATGAAATAAACTTTTATCTGCATAAAATTCCGTGAAATTTTCTCCACATGAAATAAACCTTTCTCTGCACAGAATTCCGTGAACTTTTCTCCACATGAAATAAACTTTTATAAACTTTTCTCTGCATAAAATTCCGTGAACTTTTCTCCACATGAAATAAACCTTTCTCTTCATAAAATTCCGTGAACTTTGCTGCACTATAATTTATCATCTGAGATGAGTGGGTTGCCATCAAGTACAACATATGTATCAAATGCCAACAATATCCCCCTTTGGACTTGATGGCAACAACAACCAATCACTCTCCCCCATTGACATCAAGGGCAAAGGGAAAACCAAGATAATCTCTTTCCTAGAGAAACATTTTGTTTCCCATACTCCCCCTGAGTATCTGCTGAAATCTCTGAATGAGCTCCCCCTTTGTATATACCAAGGTGTACCACTCTGTCCCTGCTTCCTTTGAGTACATGCTGAAGTCTCTGCTCTGCTGAAGTGTGTTGTTCATGCTCCCCCTGACTATAAGAAAGCTCTGCAAAAAGATGTTTTACAAGAAGAACATGACTCTATCACAAATGACCTTCCTATCACCAAGGACTCATACATACATCCATTTCCCAACCAAGTGGGGATACATCAAAAGTTTACACATGATAAACAAGAACATTACATCTTTATCCCAGGCATAGTGGGGAAACCAAGATAGGTCGTTACATGAACTTGACACCATAAAAGAGATACATGACATAGAGACGAAATATCTAGAGCCAGACTTATGAAATTCACCAATAACTGATAGTAGCAACATCTGACAATCACCATTCAGATCAGAAACCCTGATTTCTTTCTATCCTTTCTCTGCCTTCGTTCCACCTGAAACCAGCAACAGTTGTGAACTAGAACCAAAAGCTTCTAAGATAATGCCAACAATGCATCATTAGAAGTTTATCTGCTCCCCCTGAACCTGTTCCAGATGGTCTCTGTCAGACCCATATAAAACTATCTTCAACCAGAACCTGTCCCCTCTGATATCCATCAAGCCTCCATATACACGAATTTCTCTGCAAAAACCGGCGTATGTACGCGGATCCTCCTCAGGCAACACGCGTACACCCATTTTTCTCTTAAACTGACAAGATTTAACAGCAGGATGATGCATCAACTACTCCCAGCTTCTGTCTGAGATATTCAAAAGTTTCCTGGGCAGTGGTTTGGTGAGTATATCAGCAACTTGTTTCTTAGAAGGAACATACTCCAACTTGACCTTTTGTTCAAGCACTTGTTCCCGGAGAAAATGATACTTGATCGGTATGTGCTTGGTCTTTGAATGCATGACTGGGTTCTTTGAAATGCTAATTGCACTTGTATTATCACATAAGATGGAGATAGGTGGTGTACAAGTGATTTAAAAATCCTGCAAGGTTTGCATCATCCAAAGGAGTTGAGTGCAACAAGATGCAATAGCCACATATTCTGCTTCAGCTGTAGATAATGCAATAGAACTCTATTTCTTGCTGAACCAAGATACTAATCTGCAACCCATAGAGAATGCACCACCACTAGTGCTTTTTCTGTCATCCACGCTTCCATCCCATTCTGCATCTGTATAAGCATGAAGAGTGAGATCCACATCTCTAGGATACCATAGGCCATAGTTTTGAGTTCCTTGAAGATACTTGAAAATTCTCTTTACTGCCTGGAGATGAATTTCCTTAAGATTTTCCTGAAATCTTCCAACCATTCCTACCGCATGCATGATGTCTGGTCGGGTACCTGTTAAATAGAGCAGACTTCCAATCATGGACCTATAGGTTGGTTGACGCACTGTTGTTGATTCATCATTTGCACTGAGGCTGCATCTTGTGACCATAGGAGTGCATACTGGTTTCGAATCTTCCATGCCATACTTCTTCAAGATCTTCTTGAGATACTTGGTTTGAGATAAAAAGATACTGCCTTTATTTTGTTGGATTTGTAAACTAAGAAAATATGTCAGTTCTCCAAGCAAAGACATTTCTAATTCCTTCTACATCACCAAGGCAAAGTTTTGACTCATAGTTTCTTCATTGCTGCCAAAGATGATATCATCTACATACACAACAAGTATTAGCAATTTGTTATTTTAAGTTTTTATATAAATATTGCTATCTGCTGATCCTTTTGAAAAACCTTGTTGATGAAGGTATTTGTCCAGACAATAGTACCAAGCCCTTGGAGCCTGTTTGAGACCATAGAGAGCCTTCTTTAGTCTGCATACTAGATTTGGATCATTACCAAGGATGAATCCATCTGGCTGCTCAATGTACTTCTTCTTCTAAGTCTCCATTCAGAAATGTTGATTTCACGTCCATTTGAAATACCTTGAACTTCTGAAAGCTAGAGAGAGAAAGGAACATTCTGATGGCCTCAAGTCTAACAACGGGAGAAAAAGTTTCTTCAAAGTCTATTCCTTCTTGTTAAGCATACCCTTTACAAACAATTTTGGCCTTGTTTCTAATCACTTCCCCATTTTCATTCAACTTGTTTTTGAAGATCCATTTTGTCCCTATGACATTCTTATCTTTTGGTCTAGAAACCAACTCCCAAGTGTTATTCTTTTCGATCTGCTCAAGTTCTTCATCCATTGCCTTGACCCAACATTCATCTTTGCATTCCTCTCTTACATTTTGTGGTACAATGGAGGAAAGTAATGCAAAATAGCTTGAAGCTTATGCAATTGTTCTTCTTGTTTGTATTCTTGCCTCTTTTTGCCCCAAAATTTGAGATTCTAGATGATTCTTCTGAACGTACCTAGATGGAGTCTTTTCTTCTATCCTTATTTGTTCTTCAGTATCCTCATGGGTTTCTTCATCATAGGTTTCTTCTTCATCATGAATCTGATTTATGTTGATGGATAGTCCTCATCATCTTCGAAATCTTCAGATCTTACCTACCTAGGAGTGTTTTCTTCTTCATCAACCACTACACCAATACTTTCAACAATTTTTCCAAGCCTTTTATTATAACACTTGTAAGCTTTGTTGTGGGGAGAGTAACCAAGGAGAATGCCTTCATCTACTCTAGGTTCAAACTTGCCAAGATGTTCATCGGTATTTTTGATATAGCATTTGCTTCCAAAAATTTTGAAATATTTCACCAAAGGAGTCTCACCATACCAGAGCTCATGAGGAGTTTGAGTGATGTTCACCCGGATGTTTGTTTTGTTGAGAATAACAACTGCAGCAAATGCAGCTTCACCCCATAAAGTTGTGGGAGTTCCAGACTCATCAAGCATAGCACGAGCCATTTGTTGAACCATTTTGTTCATCCTTTCCACTACTCCATTTTGCTGGGGAGTCCTGGCTATAGAGAATTCTCTTCTTATTCCATGTTCTTCACAAAAATCGAAAAATTCATTTGAGGTAAACTCC
>APFE031515254.1:0-14158 GCA_000404065.3 Pinus taeda
CTATGGTGCGAAAAACCCCTCTGGTTGGGACGACAAAGTATGGAAAGACCAAGTGCGAAGAAGAATATCCACGCAGAATCTTTTAACAAAGTACGTGAAGCATTGAACAAGGTCCACAATGTGAAGTGACTGACTAGGACCTGCATGTATCAGCGGCTCTATGGGCTTATAGAACTGCATGCCAAAACCTAACCACGCATGCACCACCAAGGTTGGAGTATGAAGCAACAGAAGGAAACAATATAGTACTTGGAGAGCTTAGACTGCGCATGAAAGCACCGGTAGATACGATGGTTCACAGAACCTTGGAAGAAGAAATCCAACAGGGAAATGTTAGACTCTAAGAACTTGAAGAAGAAAGGGTACGATTAAGGAAGAAAAGCACTCTGGTGGACGAGGAAGTCAAGAAGGTGGAGGACGAGATAAAGGAATATTTTCTTGGCAAAAAGACCAGGGTGATAAGGCAAGATGCATACAATCACGATGACAGGTTTCAGACCTATCGTCGTGAATTGATCAATCTAATGTCTTGGCTTGGACCATACATTACTAAGTGAATTGACCAGGGTAGCGCGTTGCAGATGGTAAAGTGCGCGATGCCGACTGTAGCAAGAAAAGGTGGGTATTCTCCAGGAAACATGATGGATGATAGGATGAAACTTTCCACAGGTGGTGCGACCACCTGACTAGCCAAAGGAAGAATAGTCTTAGTGCTCCAGGTAGTTGAAAGGGAGCGCGGGACTATAAACTATTCTGCCCGGGCACTGCACGATGTTGGAGCTGTGCACAGAAGCAAAGAGTCACAAGGTCTGCGACTGCGCACGGGGGGTTGCGCTATCGTGCGGGTTGACCAGAAAGTGACCGTTGAAGTCACTATTCATGATGGGATGCTCAACTTGAGACCAAATGGAGTGGGAGGCAAGCATTTAAGACGTGATTTATGGGCAAGATTTGGGAAAATCTGCCGCCAATGGAGCATTAATGAACCAGATTTGGGGGGAACAGTCGAATTAAAATTCAAAAAGTGCAATAAAATACAAAGGGCTACCCAACAAACAACACTTGGTCATTTGCGAATTGAGCTATTGAGCAGAGCCTTGATTGTTGTGTGTCGAGCGTTGATTGAGCCCCTGAGTTCGCGAGTGCTATATTTTTGGACAATTACGATGGCAATAGATGATGATGTTATGGAGATAACCGAAATGACCGTCGAGGAGACCGTGCAGGCCCTGGCTATGGGGGATGCTCTGGAAGGTGCCGGGATTGTGGCAGAAATCTCGAAATCATCGCGCACGCCAAGACCCAATAAGGACAAACTAGTGATGGTTCACATACGTGTGTCCCCATGGAACTCGCTGCACACCAAGATGTCAATGGAGGAGAAGGGGAAAGCCATTGCCATAGAGACCGATGAAGAAGAAGAAGACCTGGCAGACCTAATCATCACCGAAGACGAGGATGAAGGCATGGAGGAGGAAACTCAGCCTGCGCACCCCCCGACAAAGTTGCCTTCCTATGCTCCCCCACGAAAAGGAAAGGCTAAAGTTCCCAAGGACCTAGATGAGACCAAGAGCTCACTCCAAACCCTACTTCTCCCAGACAACATTATATTTGAGGGCACACACTTGGAACGAGTGCCAAGCCTGAAATTTGAAGATTGGGACCTTGCTGACCACGAGAAGTTCCCTCACCTTCAGACCAGGAACCTCATGAAGCCCAAGTAGAACACCGCGGTGAGGGTTACAGAGATAGAGCCGTGAAAGTGGTTGTGCAGAGCGGAAAATTCTGGGCTACTGAACCTGCTCTGGGTGCCGCATTTCCACTGTGCCCCAATAACCATTTTTGTCATCAAGCAGCTACTCTACCTAGTGCATGATGGGTGTTTGTGGATGGAGGAGCCCATCCCCATCACGGAAGACTTGATTCACTGTATCTCCCAACTTCCTTACAAGGGAGAGAACCCCACGGACATCTCGGTGGGGAAGAGTAGTGACTTGGCCATCGTAGAGGCCATGAAGAAAAAGTACAAGCTGGAAAAAAGAACAGGGGCTATGCCATCTCCAACATCAAGGACAAAGCAATACGCGTGGCGACCCAAATCTTGGCATGAAAGGTTATGCGCAAGTGCCGCGCAGATGAAGTACCCACACCAGTGGTAGCACTAACTGAGCAGTGCGTGGAGGGGGTCTAGTTTAATTGGTCCATGTTCCTCTGCAAGGAGTTTTTAGAGAATTGTCGTGAAGCTCAGGAACAGGGCAAAGCATTCCACTATGCATGGCTTCTATTGTCCATAGTACTCGTGGCAGGGGAATTACCAGAGGATATTCACTTCCCCATAATTGACAGGGACCTGCCAGAGGCCGCAAAGTATGCTTCGCTCTAGGCCACAAAGGATGCCAAGAGGATCCATGATAGTAAAATATTCTAGGTGTTCATGGAGATGAACCTCAGAATGGAGATCAACTGCAAACCGTGATTATCACCTACTGTCTACAATAGCCTGCAGAGTTTTGCAAAATTCAAAGCGGATATCCACAACATTTATATCAGAGCACGTAAGGACCCAACCAAACAGTGGATAAAGCTACCCTTCATAGCCATAGATGACACCATTTTTAACGTACTGGAGGCATGGCCGCCAGAGTGGTGTGCCATAGACATCGTGGAGATAGAGAAGTCAGAAACACAAAGAAAGAAAGATGAGGCCAAGTTGTGCGTCACCCAGTTGGCCGAAAAGCAAGCGAAGGAAGCAGCGGCAGTAGAAGTGTGGGTGGCGCGGGACACTGCACAGACAGCACTTGAGTAGGAACAGGCCGCAGCAGCAGCACAGGAGGCATCTGCAAAGGTGCACGTTGACCAACTGCCACCTTCACATGGGCCGGAAACAGAGGAAGAAGAGGAAGGCACGGACGCCTAAACCACGTCAAGACAATTAAAGTGCCAGCACCCAGCCGAGTGAGCCAGATCACATAAGAAGGTCAAGGCATTGAAGTTGTTGATTGACCTGATCATCCTAAGCAAGGGTGATCTGCACGACATCGATGAGATAGTGCACGATGTTACCTCCAAGGCCCTCCATAATTTCATGCAAGAGAACCATATTGTGTTGGGGGTCCTCAAAGCATAGCTATAGGAGTTGCAGGTGCACCCTCCTCAGGCTAGTACCCTTTCAACTAGCCTCTCAGTTGACTCAACAGCAGCAGAACAGTTGCTGCACGCGCGGATGACGAATACCATATTGTTGCCGGAAGGGGCAGTAGTGACATCAAATGAGGCCAACAGGCCTACGGTTAGCGCATTGAAAGGTCTCAGCCTCAATATGGCTGCACTCTCGCGAGAGACCTTATATGTTTTGTAGGATGGGATAACTGCATAGCTATGAGCTAGGGAGAGTTGCGCACTACAAGTCCTTAGTGAGCAGAAAATCAATATGGAATAATTGAGCTTACAGTGTGACAAAGTGGTATCGCAGAATCAACAGTTGGTATAGGTAATAGACGAAGCCTGCCAAAGCATCCTGGAGCTGGCCATCCCAGCGAACATAATAGCAAAGGTGTGTATCCATAGGTTAGCAGCAGGGGTGCATGAGGCGCGGGAGGAAATGACAAAGGTTCAGCTGGAGCTGAACCTTCAGATCATCGAGCTGCGGTTAAAGGCACAGTCATCCAACCCCCCATAAGTTAGAGAATAGCGCGCTAGCACTATTACAGCAAGACTGGATGAGATTGGCGGTGCAGTGCGAGACTGCACCATATGTTGGAAGAATCACTTGAGGTCCTCACAAATCTGCAGGAGGACCCCAACATCCAGCATTTAGAGACAAAGGTGTGAGAACTCCAATAGCAATATTATAGCATCCGAGGAACTACGCAGATGGTGGTCCTCACTCAAAGGCTCGCAGGGATGCAACAGAATAAAGCGTTGAAAGAGCATGTGGACACAGTATGACACAAGGAAGCAGTCCTGAAGGCGCACGTTTAGCCTTGGATCGACGAGGCCTTCACCATCACAGTAGAAATTGAAGGCAAGCTCACACACATGCAGGGGATGCACGTACTGATGTAGAGAAGCACTCTCGACACAAAGGTCTCGAAACAACGTATGCAACAAATCCAGCAAGCAGCAACTTAGTGTGCTACTGACCTTGCCACAGTTCGAGAACAGTTGGAGGGACTCCATGCAAACATCTTCGCACCGACAAAGTGACTCGAGGACAAGTCACAATGTTTGTGTTGGGGGCCTGTTGGACATGGAATCCCCCCCAAGGTATGTTTTGGGGCTTAAAGCCCAAGTTTTGACTAAACTTATTGTAAAAGCTCCACAAATTATGGGCGCACGGCGCAAAAGTATGATAGAGTCACAAGGTTATCCGCCCTAGTTTTGTAATGTAATGTTGGCTAGATAGACCTACCCTTGGTCTGCAAACCATGGGATTGTATAAATAGAGCGAGGCTCTAAGTGTAGAAGATAACTAATAAAGAGAAGATAGAAGAATGAGAAGTCCAAGTGATTGAGTCGAAGTGTAAAGTGTGTCTGTGGGTCGTAGAGTAGGAGAAGGTTCTGCAGTGGAGTGCGCAGAGGCCTAGTAGTCTGTAACTGAGTGCGTGGACCCCTGCAATTGAGTGCGCAGAGGCCTAGTAGTCCACAACTGAGTGCATGGACCCTTGCAACTAAGTGCGTAGGGCGGGTCGAGTTTGTAACCTTTGGAGAATCAATAAAGAGAAGTTTTTCTATAATTTTGTGTATCTTTTCCTGGTTTAATGCATGATTGGATATAATTTGCAATTATATTGTTTATTTACTACGTGATCCTGTATGAATGTTTTGTATTATTAATTATAACTTAAGACATTTAAGTAGGTGAAGGTGCTTCATTAATACTGGAAGAAAAATATGATCTCGAGTAATAGCGCAGAGCACGGCAGCCCCTGGTTAGGTCTGCGCGAGGGCAGGGTATCAAGATGCGAGGAACGGAAGGTGCGTAGAGCCACCTACACACTGGAACAAACAAAGGACCAGGGGAACCTCTCAAACATCTCAAGAGTGTGGAAACTTGGTTCTGGCACCCTCCCATACTACTTCGGGTGAGACCTTAGTCTTCGCTCCACGGACTATTGCCGAAAGGGCCAGTAGTACAGGCATTTGTTTGGCTAATTAACTCCGAACCTGGGTCAGGCCCCAACAAGCCAACACCTTTTCAGTTAGCTCTTGTAAAATTCCTTATCCTAATCAAGAATATATACTAGAAGTCAAACATTGACCAGTTGTACTAGATAACATGGGGTATTGGCAGGTGTTTGGAAATGATAAACAGATTGAAAGTTTTCTGCAATCTAAAGATGAATTTCAAGATGATAGTATAGATTTGGAATCTGAATTAGAAAATCAAGAAGTTGTACATTCTAGTTTAGAAAGGCAGTCACAAAATTCAGATGTAAATATACCCATAGATAAAGTTGTAAATAAATTAGAATTGCTTGAAATAGACCCAGAAAAAAGAAGAATATGAAACACTCCAACTAAAAGATAATGTTTTGCCTAGAGGTCTAGTTCCATTAGAAGAGTTATTTGATTTCAACGATGTGGCTAAAAAGCCTAATATTGAGCCCACAAGAGCAGAACTAGAAGACTATAACATAGGCAGTGAATAGGACCCCAAAATCATAAAATTGACTAATCAATCCCAGTTGCTAAAAAACAAAAATACATTGCCTTATTCAAGGAGTTTAGTGATGTTTTTGCCTGGAGTTACAAATATCTTAAAACATATGATATAGATATTATACAACATGAAATTCTAATTAAAGAAGATCAAAAACCATTTAAGAAAAATCTCTGAAGCATAAATCTAGTTCTAATGCCTTTGATTATGAAGGAAATTAAGAGAATGTATGACTCTAAAATCATAATTCCTCTTAGGTACTCTAAGTGGGTCTCCAATATTGTGCCAACTAGGAAGAAAATAGGTGAAATCAGATTGTGCATAGATTTTAGGAACCTTAATAAAGTCTCCCTAAAGGAAAACTACCCTTTACCAAAAATGGATCATATTCTACATAAGGTAGTTGGGTCTTCTAGGATTTCTTTGTTAGATGGCTTCTTAGGTTATAATCAAGTTTTAGTTGACCCAGGTGATCAAGATAAAACAGATTTTACTACTCCATGCGGTACCTTCATGTATGTGAAGATGCCCTTAGGGTTAATGAATGTTGGGGCCACATATCAAAGAGCAATGGATATTGCTTTCAGTGATGAAATTGGCAGATTTATAGTGATCTATCTAGATGTCATCACTGTTTATTCTAAAATTGATCCAGAACATTTGTCACATCTAATAAGAGTATTTGAGAAATGGAAACAATTTGGGATTTCATTAAATCCTAAGAAAACATTGTTTGGCCTTGAAGAGGGAAAACTTCTTGGTCTTATCATATCTAAGGAAGGTATTAAAATTGATCCCAAAAGGATTGAAGCTATTCCGAAGATTTATCATCCGAGAAACATTAAGGAACTTTAGTCGTTTATTGGTAGAATAAAATTCTTAAGAAGATTTATCCCTAACCTTGCAGAACTTCTCAGAAACACCACAAACATGCTAAAATGAGATTCAGAAATCAGATGGAACATTGAAGCTAGGCAATCATTTGACCAAGTTAAGAAAGAATTGACAAAAGCACTAGTCCTTATCAGTCTAGAATTTACTAAGGATTTTATAATTTTTTCATTTGCTTTTGAACATACTGTCGCAGTTGTCCTTTTACAAAAAAATGATGATGGTTATGAACAGCCCATTTCTTTCTTTAGCAAGGCTTTAAGGGATGATGCACTCAAATAGAATATAATGGAAAAATAGGTTTTTGCATTGATAAAAGCAATTAAAGATTTCAGGGTCTATATCCTTCATTCTCACATAATTTCTTATGTACCAAATGTTGTAGTTGAGGATAGTTTAACACAGGATGGACCAAATGGAAAAAGAGGCAAATGGATTGACATCATTCTTGAATATGACATGGAAATCAAGCCAACCAAGCTTATCAAAGGACAAGGATTAGCCAAATTGATGGTTGAATCTAATTTTAATGCTTTAGATATCAACTTTGTAGTTGAATTGGATGATCAAGAGGAATAAGAGACTCCACAACTAGATGAGGCTTTCATGACCTCACCGTGGTATTTATTTATGTTTATTTAATTTAAAGGCTCCTCCTAGTCTAAATAAGACAAAGGCTAGATTTCTGAAGTTAAAAGCAGTTAAATTTTGCGTCATAGAAAATGTTTTATATTGGAAATATGATGGTGGAATTCTACTAAAGTGTCTATTGAGAGATGATATAGAAAGAACAATGCAGCAATTCCATGAAGGTGGTTGTGGTGGCCATCTATACTAGAAAACCACTTCTAATAAGATCCTCAGAGCTAGTTTTTACTAGCCTATACTTTTCCCAGATTTTCATAAGAAGGTAACCTATTGCCACAAACGTCAAATATTTGAGGGAAAAAGCAAGCTTTAGCCTCTATCTTTGAAGCCCATATCTGTTGAAAGCCCTTTCCAGCAGTGGGGATTGGATTTCATTGGAGAAATCCGTCCACCATCCTCTGCTCAACATAAATGGATCCTTACCTCTACTAACTACTTCACCAAATGGATTGAGGCCACTCCTTCTAGACTAGCCATGGATGTTGTTATATCACATTCTTATAAAACCAATATCATGTCTAGATTTAGTTGTCCAAATAAGCTCATTAGAGACAATGTTTCAACCTTTAGATCTAATAAAATGGTATATTTCTGCAAAAAATACCATATCACTTTGGGACATTCAACTACTTACTGCCCACAGGGTAATGGGTTGGTTAAATCTTCAAATAAAAGTCTGGTGAATATTATCAAGAAATTGTTATCAGAAAACAAAAAGTCATGGCACAACAAGTTGATAAATGCACTTTGGGTTGATAGTCTCACAACAAAGAAATCAATTGGAATGTCACCATACCAATTGGTTTATGGAATGAATGTTGTTTTCCCATCCTCTTTGGGAGTTTCAGTCATGAAGATAATTCAGGAATTACAGGTTGAGCCAAATGATATCCAAAGGAGAATTGATCAGAAAATTCAGTTGCAGCAATCTAGGGAAGAAGTACATAACAAGGTTCAAGTCATCCAAGAAAATGTCAATAAGTTTTTTAATAGAAGAACCAAAGCAGATGATTTCACCTTGGGTGATAGAGTTTTAAAGTGGGATTCCAGAAGAGAGGACAAAGGAAAGCACGGAAAATTCGACAATCTATGGACAGACCCTTATGTCATTTATGCTTTTAGAGGACACAATGCATTTTTTATCTAACATCTAGATGTGACAGAAATGTCTAGTGGACCTGTGAATGGGAGAATGTTGAAGCACTATTTCACTGAGCAATAGAGATTTTTCTAGCATTAATCATTGTAAATATCACTGTCTTTATTATTTTGATTGGGTGACCTATTAACATAAGTTGAAGCCCGTAGAGAAGGCCCTAAGCATCCATTGATATGTTACCATAAGTACTACAACAAAAGGAAATCGGGTGTGGATATTGCTGAAATAGAACACTCAAGGCTATTGATCAAATGTTCTTTGCACCTCACAAGGAGAGTGCCATCCCCAATTGGAGCCATTGTTAAGGTCCTATAATTTATTGGATCTCAAGGTAACTGAGTATTGTATCTCAGGAATCTTATTTTGTAAATACTTTTCAATCTGCCAATGATTTCCAAATAAAAGAAAAAATAGAATAAAAAAGGAAGAAATGATTGAACCCCACCAAAAGAAAGAAAAATCAAAAAAGGAATAATATTGAAAGTGTTGCAAGTCTAAATGCCACTACTTATAGATAGTTTTGCTTCATCACTGAAAAATAAAGTTGTGTGCAGCTTGTTCAAATGCCACAATCACTAACTTTTGGTTTAATCATACATTGTAATCATGGTTAAACTTGTTTAAATTTCTGTAAATTAGGTTAGAGAATAAAGACTTACCTGACAGTTTAATCTGGGTAAATCAGTAGTTCGGTAGAAAATGACATTGATTCAATTGTTTAATATGGATCAATAGAAGAAATAAGAGATAGGTTAGTTTTTCATTTGGTATACAAGAAAATAATGTGGGATTTCTAGTCTAAGTGCACCCTTTGAAGAATAAAAAATGTTAGTTTAGCTAAGGGTAGGTATATTAGATGATATGGTGAAAAAGGCCATCTAAGTGCACCCTTTGAAGAATAAAAAATGTTAGTTTAGCTAAGGGTAGGTATATTAGATGATATGGTGAAAAAGGCCAAAAAATCTGCCATAGGATAAAGATATTTCATACTTCCTTTTATCCTAAGTCAGAAAAGAAAAAGTGAAAGGCACATGGTGACAAAGTTTGTTTGTTGTATTATGGTTAAAGTATAGCAGTCTTGAAGCATCGGGATGTGATCCCGCTCATAATCCACAATCCTCATCTGCCTTCGACCCCCTCTCTCCATCTTTCCTTTACCACTAGGGGGTCCGAAAATATGGTTTCTCCTGTCAGTCCCCATACTAACGTAGCAACACCTCATGATTTCGTATCCCACTATCACAATCTCACTTACCACTTCCTACCCCCTCTGAAATCGCCATCCCCTTGCCCACTGTTACACAAAAATATCGGCACCATGATTATTTGCAGTCATTATGGGTCTATCATCACTTATACTAGCCTCCTAAGCAAGTCTCAGACCTTATCTCTTCATGTCAAGCTTTGCAAAAGAGAGAAAGACATTGAAAATCAATATTACTCTGGTTCCGCACTTTCTCCTACTTTTACCTGCGGACCCGCAGCCTTTGTTCATATTACCTGCGTACCTACATGCTCTATCTGTAAGGGGTGGGTGCGTACCCCTGTAAAAGTCAAAAAGGCGCAAGTTTATCCTAAAAAACTCACTTTTGGGTTAATTCTAGATGTTTCTAGAAGGATTTTGACATGGATTGTTCGCTCCAAGGTGGTTCAATGCATCCAAAAGAGAAGGAGCAATCCCTGATAGGAGGAGCTATCCCTTTGAAGGAGGGCTTTATCCCTTTGAAGGAGGACTAGTAACTTCCTCCATTGCACTATAAATTAAGGCATTGGGTCAGTTGCCTAGGGGGTTAGAAACCTGAAAATTTTGAGGGTAAATGTTGATGGAATTGGGACTTCCTAGTTAAACTTGAGAGGAGAAGATCACATACCTTTTGGTTTCATTGGGAAGTGAGTGAAACTTGTCAAGTAGAGGAGACTTCTTGTCAGACCCTGGGAGGAGCTTGTACAGCATCAAGGCACAGGTTGTAAAGTTCTTCTTCATTTGAATTAATACAATCAGATTCATTTTCCTCAACAAATTGTCTTATGTATTTTGTTTCATAATCTCCTTGATCATTATGATGAGTATGCTTTATGATATTGGCTTTTCAGGTGCTATTTAATTTGGTTTGCTTGTTTGTGTTTGTAGAATTACACTACAAGGAAGCTCATTTGGAGCGAGGGAGCGAGGCTTCCACAAACTTGCATTGCACCCAAGGTAGGCCTAAAACACTTGTTTGCCTTTGTTTTAATTGCATATTTAGAGAAAGAAAGTTTTTGATTGGCTTGCTTGTCACTAGATATCTTTAAATACTAGGAAGGTCGATATTGTCCGCAACCTCGACTCATTCCGCGTGACAACATGGCGACTACGCTGGGGACTTGATTGTTTTCCTTGTGTTCACTTTGACCTGAGAAACTTGCCTTTTTGTTTTTGTTTTTGACTTGTTATGTGGAATTGGGTGGATTTAGTGGATCTAGGTTTGTTTTTCCTTTTCATAACTTTAGGAGAACTCTGCACCCTGTGCTTGTATCACAGTGCGTACCTCTACGCATGTTTACTTTGCACACAGAGCATGCACGCACCTGTGAAAACTCTGAGCCTGCGGACCCTGCTAAATTTTTGAAAAAACTTGATTTTTCCTTTTTTAATTAGTTTTATCTTGGTTTAGGTGTTGTTATCCTCTGCCCATACCTACTTGTGACTTGTCAAAAGCTTTCCTTGGTCTAATTTCATTGGTGTTAGGGTTTTAGGTGAAATTCCTAGAAGTTTTGGTTACCGGTCTTGATTTCCATTTTGGTTGTGTAGTAGCTCAGAGCTTAGAAGCATAGAAGCCTCAGATCACCTTGGTTTTTACTTGCCTTCTTGTGAGTCTGACCATTTGTAAAATCAACCTTTGTTGAGGAATCCATCTTGATTTTTCTCTTTCCAAAATTTCGAAAAGCTTGTGTTAAAAGTTTGGATTTCATTTTTACAAAAAAGAACAAAAGATTGCTTGTTTTTGACTGATTTGTGATTCTAGACAAGTTAGTCCTTGGTTTGCTTATCGCCAAGTAAAACATCCTTGAAAAGACAAAAACATTTTGTAAGATTTTACTTCAAGTAGTTTTTTTATAGTTTGTAGATCTTAAGATTTGCTTTGTTCATAGTTTTCTCAAGATTTGCTTTAGTTATAGTTTTTAGTGTTTTTATAAAAATACAAAAATCTCTTTTGAAAAAGTTTGTTTTGGTCGCATTTGAGCATTTGAATGAAAAAGGAAATTCTTGTGCAAATAACTAGTTGTCTCGTTTTGAGTGCATTGGAACAAAACCTCTTCTTTAAATTTGTTCGTTAAGAAATATTTGTGTTTACACGCATTTGCATTCTCAAACTCTTTCCTAGCTAGAAGTTCATTGAAGAGAAACGATTGTTTAATCATCTTAAGTGCATCTTTTTAGTGATTTTAAGTCGAGTCTTCACACCACGAGTTTCATCTCCACACCTCTTGACTTAATCAAAAACCAATAAAAGTAACGCTTAAAGTAAAATTAATCTAGAAAACTTTTTATTTCTAGGGCTCTAATACACCAACATAGCTTAGGCTAGTATCTTGGAGTAGGGAGTAATTAACTCTCCAAGATAGTAAAACAAACAAGTAGTTGTATCTTGCGATAGGAGAGAAATCCAATTGTTGCATCTATGCTCTGGGAAAGCTCCTCTTAAAGGAGAAGCACGAGATTGTGTCTGAACCAGTGTGGGAACCAATCCTTCCTCATTGGGAATGATGCCAGATATTCACGTATTACAAACGGTAAACCTCAGATTAACCATTGTCGAGGAGCCTGGGGTCACATGTTGGTAAACCTTGGTTTATGTCAAGGAGCCTTCAAGGGGATTGAGCTTGTTACTTTGCCCTTGCGTGCATATCGGATCATAGACTGTTCCCCCAGGTATATTTGTTTCTGTTGGTAACCATAGTGACCATATTCTATAGGATTCTTTCTGAGGTGACAGTGGCGGGAAGATCCCACTGTACCTGGAGCAGACGTCGGCTAGACTCACTTGGATTTTCTGGGGGGTTCTCTTCACTCGAGACGGTTAAGTGGAGAAACTTGTGCTAGTCTATTCTTAAGCAGGTTGTCGGGGTAACTATTCCAACCGCTATTTCTGTATCGAACTCTGCGACGTTGGATTTCATCACCAACTAGTGTTTTCGGTACGGAAATTTATTGTATGTATGTGATTGATCTCCTAGATTCTTTAGGCGTGTGATTCAAATTGTTTGGTTCTTTAGAGGCTTTAGGTGGTTTTCATTGAGATTTTACTTTGTTTGCGTGTGAAGTAGTTAAAAGTATTTAATTGTGGCTGAATTACTAAGGCAGTCCCGTAGACTTCGGGGCCAATCTCCTGAGTTTGTAAACGTGGCTGAGTTACTGAGGAAGTCCCGTAGGCTTCGGGGCCAACCTCCTGAGGAAGTACCAAGCCAGCTTGAAGGCTTGAAAGTCCTCGTAACTCCTAGAGACAATAGGAGTGGGTCACCTGAAAAGGAGAATCTTCTTTGATAGTACATTCTGATTCTCAACCGTTAGTAGTTTCAAAAGTTATTGGTAGTGTTGCATCTACTAGTGATATAGGTGAAGAACCGGAAATATCTGAACCCGAATCTGAAATTGCTGCTGCTCCCATACCAGAGTTTGCTTCTCCAGCTTCTAGTGGTCCTAGTTCACCTAGGGTAGAAACAATAATTACCCAAGATCTTCCTTCTGGACTTATATCTATTGAAGAACTTGCTATTTCGGACAACGAAGAAAGTATTCTTTTTCCAGAAGATCGACCTATCTTAGATCTTAGGGAGCATGAATCAATCTGTTGGGTACCTATAATACTATTGATTACCCCATTACTATTGTAGTTATACCCCTTATTAATATTTTTGTGCCCCTATTTCCCCCATATTGTTATTACTGTGCCCCATTAGAAACCCCTCATTGTTATTTTGTGGCTTTATATTATTATTGTTGGCCGGCTAGATTATGTGATCCCTAGACTCCTATATATAGAAAGGAGGATTTTTAATTGAACATCAAGAATTGTTCATTTATGTAACGTAAGGAGTTTCCCCCTCGAAGAACTGAATTCTAGGCGTTGATCTATCTTTCTATCTTTTCTTGACTGGTTTTCTAACATTTGTATCAGAGCTTGGATTCTAGGGTTTCGCTGCTCCAAACAGGTCATCGTGGAATTTTCGCTATAACTTTTTTCTGTGATGTTTCAGAAGTCACAAAAAAAACCCATTTGAGAAGAAATCACTCTGAATCTTGGATCTGAATTTCAGAGCTTTTCGCGCTATATTTGTGGAGATATGATCTGAGGAAGTTGGTCTTTTTTGCAGACTCCTGAATTACATTCCAAACAAGTGACTTGGGGAAAATCATCATAACTTTATCTCTGGGGATCGGATTGAAATTTCGTAAGAAGGTACAGAAAGAGGACAGACTATAGTTTCGTGTATGCATTTTTCAGATCCAAAGGTCAAAACAGTGACTCATGGTACGTCGTACAAGTTCGCTCTACTGAACTAGTCTATAATCAAGTCAATGTGGGAGATTTCGCATAACTCTTCCTTGGAGAATCCAATTTGGGTCATACTTGTGGAATTGGAAAGAGGACACAGAGGGCTACTACATATCACAAATTCAGAACTAGATGATCAAAAAATACAGAGATACATCAGAGGCAATATCGAGCTCCTACAAAGTGAAAAAAGGTGTGTAGATTTTCTTAAATTTTTTCTTAAGCTTGGTTTGAAAATTTATTTTGAAGGAATTCAAAGGG